>OU898276.1:164786986-165040908 GCA_918026665.1 Diabrotica balteata | reverse complement strand
TTTGACAGTGACAATTAGAAATGTCAAAAGGACAATTAGAAAAAGTTTGATTTGAGAACGAGACATATAAAAGAAGGCATCTTGGAAAAAATTAAAAATGAGTTGAGTGAAAGGGTTTGGTAAACGTCTGCTGAAGAAGTCTTAAAATATAGAAGGGAAGATAAACTGTCAGTCACTTACTTAAATAATTTGATTGGCACAAGAAGTTTTTCATCCTGATTGTTTTTGTCTGAACGAGACAAACCATTTCGGGTTTATTGTAATATATCTGGACAAATTTTAGAGGAAAAATTGTTTTTTTTTATCAGAGGCCAAAACACGTTTGTTCTTGAAGAGGTTAACAACTAATGCCTTCTCTGTAACTTCGTATTTACAAGAATATTAGTATACTTTGGTCCTATTACCTATACCGACAATATAGCAATAATGATCTGGGGAAGACCAGAGAGGAATTATCAACCAGCTGATTATCAACCGAAGGTACTGTCACAGTGGAAAAATCACGAGATACTTACTCTCAGAGTGCAATACAAGCAACCCAGAATAGAAAAAGATGGAGAACCAACATCAAAAAACCAATAAAAACTCTACAAGTGCATTAACATTCATAATCACTACACACGTACTAAAATTGACAAAATGAAAGAAATAATGTATTATGTATAATAGCAGAATAATTTTCCCTGATCTAAAATCAACTATAACAGAAAATATTACGTTGAATGACATTTCAAATACTCTAAATCTACTGCTATAGCAGCCACCTTATAGTGTCAATATAAATTTTACTGATCCTTCACAAAATCCGTTTAAGTATTCAAACAAAACAACTTATTAACTTCAAAACGCCGCCTTTTCAATTACAAACGATTCTTCAGATTCCTAACATTGCCGAGGTAGTGTGAAAAGAGAATTTTGCCAATTAGGGCGTGCAATTCTGCTGCAGCAAACGCACACATTATTCAACAACAAAGTACTTATTAACTAAATATTTACAATTAATGGGCCGCGACTGTCAACACTGTTTACAATGTCATTGATTAATTACTATATCTACAAGACATGAAAGGCGCCATTACGATGATGTTTCTGTTAAGTGGACAATAAGAACTTGATTGGAGGATGTAGATTGCTAAAGACATTACCAGGTTAAACATAAGTTAGCAAATATAAATATAAACGTACCTTGGAATAAAATTTGTTGTTTAGATACAAGGAGTTTGTAGAGTACGACACGGGTATATAACTCTGCCGGTACTGTTCAATATATATGAAAATAAATTTCACAAAATATAAACAATACTAAAGCTTGTAATATACATAGTAAACATGTATACATGTTGTATTTGTCATTATTTTCAATATACAAAGTGGAAAAAAATCTGGAAACGCTTAATTCACCCTTAAATCGATAAAAACCGGAATACGCATGTTCTGCAAATTGGAGATTTCAAATTGGATGATTGCAATGTTGCTATATTTACCCTTCTTCTGATATTAGTCACTTTGGTTTTTTAAATACAATACTCTGTATTATTCAGTATACAGTAGATTCGCAGAAGTAATTTAGTAAATATAGATTGTTGTGATTTTGACATTAATTCATAAAACTAACAATAGCATGACCTTTATTGAAACATTTTCTAAAATAAATTGAATTAATAACTAAAGCTGGCATTAGAGACGTCTTCCTCTTCTTTCTTGTATGCAGGCTTTAAAGCCTATTTTTTCTTCAATATTAGCCTCCTAAATTGTTTAAATCATCCTTCTACCTTTTTCTTGGTCTGCCAATTCTTCTTCGTCCATTTGGTGACTTATCTCGTGCTATTCGTACTATCCTATCCTCTGCCATTCTACTAATGTGTTCTTTCCACTCCTGTTTCCGTTTTGTCACTCATCCATTTATGTCTTCTAAATTGCATGCTCTTCTTGTTTGTTTTCGCTTCTCTCCTTATCAAACAGACTTTTCCCTGATATTCGTCGAAGTATTTTCAACTCTGTTGTTTCGAGTAGTCGCCTCGTTTTAGACGTGTTAGGTCTTGTCTCCGCCGTGTATGTCAATATGATTCTAATTGCGTCTTTATAGATTCTTCTTTTTGTGTCTTGTCTTAGGTGTTTGTTCATCCAGATTGTGTCATTAAGAGATCCCGCTGCTTTACTTGCTTTTAAGCTTTGTTGTCGTACTTCTTCTTCAACACCTCTGTAACTAGTTATATCTATTTCCAGATATCTAAACCTTGCTTACTGCTTTATTATTTGCCCATCAATTTCGATTTTACGTCGTACTGGGTATTTAGACGTTTGTTTTTTTTTGCTGATATTATCATATTGTATTTCTTGTCTAACGAGTCACCTTGTCTGACTCTATTTTGTAATCGTATACATTGTGTTAATGTTCCATTTATCTTGGCCTGTATTCGATTATGGAAGTAGATGAAGAGTAAGTAAGTATTACAAGTAAGTCGATGAAGAAGTATGATTTTAGAAAACTGAAAGATCCCAATGTTCGACTGAAGGTGAGTGGAAACCTCAATACAAGGGTGCTAACATGCAAAAATGCAGAAATTATAGGGAAAGTCTGACCATCATACAAGAAACAGTGAGAGAAATAAAAGAACAACACCTGAAGAAAGACACAGAGAAACGCAAATCGTGGAAGACCGATGAAATACTTGAGCTTATGGATCAGAGAAAAAAAAACAAAGAAAATCTCCAAGAATATAAGAGAATACATACCATCGTCAGAAGAAAAATAAGAGAAGCCAAAGAGAAACAAAAAACAGAACAATGTCAAGAAATAGAAGAGTATCAGAGTCGATATGATAACTTCAATGTTCATCGAAAGGTGAAGGAAATAGCTGGAAAATTTCGAAAACGCAACAGCGGAAAAATAAAAGATAATGAAGGGAATCTTGCCATAACCAGAGAAGATAAAAAAAAAGTATGGGAAGAATACTTGGGGAAACTTTTCCATGACCTTAGAACAGTACAAGAGCCCACCGTTCACGCCCACAAGAAAATTCAGGTCCCGAAATCCTACCAGAAGAAATAACGGCAGCCGTCAGACAAATGAAGGATGGAAAGACACCGGGACTTGATGAAATTCCTGCAGAATTGCTAAAGCGATTAGATACAGAACAAATAAAAATAATAACTGATATATTTAATGAAATATACAAGGCAGGAAAAATACCAGTAGAGTGGCTCAAATCGGAGTTCGTACCATTGCCCAAAAAACCAGAAGCAAAAGTTTGTGAAGATTATAGGACAATAAGCCTAATGAGTTATCTGCTGAAGCTGTTTTTAAAGGTCATCCACAAAAGAATTTACCGGAAATGCGAGGAACAAATTGCGCCCAATCAGTTTGGATTTGTGAACGCCGTTGGTACAAGGGAGGCTTTATTTAGCGTGTAGATCTTGTTTCAGAAATATAGAGATGTCAGCTGTAATGTTTTTGCATGCCTGATTGACTACAAGAAGGCTTTCGATAGAGTCAGGCATGAACAAATGCTAATCTTAAAAATTATAGCTAATCTGTATTGGAATCAATCAGCGGTACTCCGAATAGATGGAGAATATACAGAACAGGTCAAAATCTTAAGAGGAGTGAGGCAGAGGTGCATAATTTCACCACTGATATTCAATCTGTACTCGGAGCACACTCGAGATCAAAGAACCTGCTGAAACATATATACTAAAGCGATTTCGTTCATTATAAATAAAAAATGATGAGAAAACAATATGAGCACTCATAGATATATCTATGAGCACTCATAGATGAGTATATGAGTTTATATGTAATATAAACTCATCTATATGCACTCATAGATGAGTATTCTAATGGTTTCTCTTGCACTGATCTCATTATAAATATAGCGTCAGTGCATGATCTTCCTGACCTAAAACCTTGTTGTTCTTCTGCTAGTATTATAATTTCATTCAGTTTATTTGTTATCACTTTGGTTGTGAATTTTAGTGATGTGTTTAATAAATTAATTCCTCCGTAATTTTCCGGGTCCGATTTGTCTCCTTTTTTGAAAAGAGGTATTAGGATGCTTGATCTCGATTCTTGAGGACTTCTGTTTTGTTGTATTATTTTTTGGATTAGTTTTAATAGTTATTGGGTCAGATCTGGTCTGGGTTTGACCGAGTCAAATTAAAGGATGTTATCCCCTTATAGCACGCAACAGAGACACTTCTAAAAAAATCAAAACGATCGAAAATATCTACCAAAACAACACAATAAAAGTAAAAGTGGAAGAAGAACACTGACCATGTTGAAGCTGGCAATTGGATTAAAAAGGGGAGATTCCCTAAGTCCTTTATTGTTCAACCTTATTGGGGATAAAATCATAAAAAAAGTAAAAAGTATGCTAAGATGGAGGAAAACAACTTAAAATAATCTGTTGTGCGAACGACGCAATACTATTCTCTCAAAAAAAGACGATTTAAAACGTATGCAGCATCAACTTAATATAATCGCCAGAAAATTTAACATGTTAATTTCACCAAAAATGACAAAATGTATGGTTACAACGGCAAATTTAAAGATGTAACTTGGAGCTGGAAGGTTACATAATAGAACAAGTGATGGAATTTAAATGACTAGACATCACATTATCTAGCTACGGAAAGCTCAAAACTGAAGTGGAACATTAAGTGAATAAAGCAAACAGAGCCGCAAGAGACCGGAACAAAACAATATGGAGAAATAAAAATATTGGGAAAGAAATGAAAGGCAAAATTTACAAAACAGTCATCAGACCGATAATGACATACGCGGCAGAAATATGACCTGACACAGCGAGGACAAAAAGGATGTTAGAAACAGCAGAGATAAAAACACTTTAAAAAACTGATGGCGAGACACTATGGGACAGAGCTAGAAGTACAGATATACGGCGTAAATGCAAGTTGGAGAACATTAAGAACTGGATAAGAAATAGAAAAGTAGAATGGAACGATCATATAAGCCGAATCACAACAAATATATTGGTAAAGACGGCAAGAGACCGTCCCCCAATACGAAGACGATCAGTTAGAAGACCACAAAAACGATAGAACAATAACTTATTGGAGACACTGGTGGCTCTAGAGGACGTTTTCAAGCATCTTCACTGGGAAAACAAAAAGGTTTAAATATTGCCGGCGATATCAGAGTCATCTCCGTTTTGCGGACGATTGTCATAATTATTAGTAGCGAACTCTACAAGCTACAAGAAATGCTTTCAGGATTAAGAAATGTTTTAGAAAGAATAGTCTTAAGAATTAATCTAACAATGACTAAGATTCTGAATTTGGAAGAAGAATCAGTTATTAGAGGGGAGGAAGTGATTAATAGGGTGGGAGAATATATTTACTTGGTTGATCTAATAAAGTTAAAGAGAAAAAAACTAATATGTGAAGTAGACCAAAAACTCCGCGGACATAGGCTGCCGTTGAGAATCTTAGAATTGTCCGCAAGAACAATAATATTTCCATTCTTGCATCCTTCGGGTGCTAAAATATGGTCGAGAGACAATTACGTTGACTATAAAAGCTGCCAACAAAATGTGAGTAACACGGCATGTATGTCTTATGCTCATAATAATTTTAAAAGATGGCGTCCTCAATGAAGAAATACGTGGAAGAACAAAAGTACAGAACGTAATGCAACGTGCGGCTTCATTGAAGTGTGCTGGGTTGGACATGTTGCCAGATAAGATGATACTAGGTGGACTACACGCACCGTACAGTGAAGACCTAGGTTACATAAATGAAGTGTGGGTCGAGCTCCAAGAAGATGGCTGGACGATGTGAGAAAAGGCAGGAAGACAATGGCACCAAGTAGCAAAAAACAAATTTAAATGGAAACGCCAAGGGAAGGCTTACGTTTAGGAGTGTACAGTCAGGGTCTGTTACAAGAATAAGAGCTGCCCAGCTAGCCCATACACCTCTGTGTTGCTCTTCGAAGTTTTATATGGTTTATTATGACTGGGGCATGTACTGTCAATTAACGTTGAAGGCACAAATTATTACTGTTGATAGATACATAAGGAATATTCTATATTCTATCGTTAGACTGTAGAGATGAGTTGTTGGTAATACTTATAGACGACATTGCCCGGCATCATGACACAAGACCCGTGCATGACTATGTTCAAAATGAGAGATTAACATTTTAGAATAGCCTGATTTGTTCCCTGATATGCACCGTATAGAGCGTGCTTAATAAGATATACTTTCGAGAACAGTTTGTTCTTGAAGAAATCCTCTCAGAAAGCTCGCAGAGCTTATCATTACTGCTAAAGAGAAATGAAAGAAAATACTCCACAAATACTGATAACTATTTTTTCTTATCTTAAACGATATTTTAAAAATGTCAAAATTACGTAACATTTCTCTACAAACCATTAATAACTAAAAGTTGGTTTATATTTGATATAAACCAACCTTTTGTAGATACAAGAATCTGGGCGATGCAAAACTTTTGAATTTATTTGTGTTACATTCTTTTAGTTTTCTACATCACATTATTCTTAATACTGACCTATTCCCATACGAAACTCGCGACTGGGTGGAATTTTACGACGACATCCAAACTAATAGCGTGTATTGACTCGCAACAATACTTCCAATAACGTTTATAGTTGTTTCTGAACTATAAAAGATGGAGTTGCACGGACGGTTTGGAATTATGTACATATTCTGTCGTTTTACCTAAAACAAACAGTTCGGCCGTAAAATTGAATGTTTTGGTGTGGCACTAGGGGAGATTGGTGCTGTTTAATGTGAGATACTACGTTTAAAATACTAGATGGACATAATAGGAATTTAAAGGAAGATAAATATGAGAAAAAAATTGACGTAATTGACGTAGTTAATTTGTGGGCCACTGTTGAAGAAGATAATTTACGACAGGTTAACAATAAATAAAACTTCTGTTATTATGGTTTTATACTTTTTATGTTTGTTTAGTATCAAGTCTTAAATAATACTAAGAAATTATTATGCGTCAGTTGTTAAGACGTTATTAAGACGGTTGTTCAGTTCACAACGCTCGAATAATTATAGAGACTACTTAAAAAATACTTTCCTGGATCGAGTTATCAGTGGAATAGGCGATATTAAGTGGTCTGCGCGATCTCCAGATCTTACACCCATGGACTTCTTTTGAACAAATTTTGACAAAATTTGAATAAATTAAGAAACCGAATAAGAGAAGTCTCCAATTTCATTACAGCAGAAACTCTTACATCTGTCCGTAGAAGTTTTTATCGCAGATTGGGTTACTGTTCAGCCTTAGAAGGTCAATTATTTGATTCATTTTTATAGAGCACAAATAATTATTTCTTATTTTATTAGGAATAAATTTTTATTTTCAAGAGCATATTGTTTGTTTGTTTGTTTTATCTTTTTAAAGCTTTTTAATGCGCTTTTATTTTTAATTCAATTAAAAAAAATTCTTCACATTATTAAAAACCGATACAAATGCGCCGCCGTATAATGGTCAGTGAATTTTTATTGAGTTTATCTTATAAGAAATGAACCGGGTGTACGTAAACAAAACAAAAATCGATGGAGGGAGTTATCTATCCCTTGTGTTGTTATGTGTTAAAAATGGTTTTCTCGTTTTCTGTCTAGGAGTCTGGGTGTCGGAGCGGAGGGGATCAGAGAATTACAATTAACTCTTACAAGCAAATGTTGCCAATTTTAACGCTTTAAATATTTGGAATATCTAATCAAAAACTTAACGTACTGTAAGCTCAATCCTATGAAAGAGTAAATTCAGGGTAAATCTCCTATCGAACTGTTTGAGAAATTTTTCGACAACAACGAAATCATTGAATATAATACAGAGTAGAAACATTTTTATGCCACACAAAATAACAATGATCAATTTCATATAACGCAAAATATTATACAATTTCAAGGAACCGTTTCCAATAAATTAAAAAATACCTATATTTGGCATATTAGCAAATTGATACAAGGGACAAAAGGGATAAAGTAAGACTTCTCGTGAACAAATTAAATAAACAATTTTAACAACTAGATTGTTCTAGTTCAACTAGTTCAACTAGATATGGCTACAATTTTGACACATATTGGGGAGCATCAATGGATAAACAGAAAGTCTCGGCGTTGCCTGCAGGATCACAAGTTGTAGGGGAATGGATGAGGTAGCTAGCTCAATGATTTAAAAGTAAACATTTGAAAAATTATTGTCTCACCTTCCTACATTTGGTAGATAAAAACAAATATTAACCTCGAAGGACCAGCGGCCAATGGGTCACAAAATTGCGGATTAGTAATCATTTAGTGAGTAGTAAAATTAAAAATAGAATAATTTCAATAAGAATTAAGCTAGAAATATTTTTATAATATTGTAACCTCGGAAATCTTTTTTGGATGGTGCTAGAAAGATAACTAATGGAGACACTGCGGACGGCAGCCAGATGGTTGGTGGAGAGCGAGTCGTGGGTTCGAAACTAGCTTTTGGAACCGGGATTGGGTCCAACGGACGAAATAAGTAAAGATAGGATAAGAGATATTAGAAAAGATATAGAAATAAACAAAAAGATAGATGGGTAAAATTACCAAAGATAAGAGAAGATAGAAACAGAGCGCCACTCAAGTTTTTGGGGTTAGGAGAAAATTAAGAAACCTTAGAAAAGAAAAGAGATAAGGAAAGATATCCTTCAGGGATCAGAGATCAAACCCAAGGAAAGATACCAACAGTTAATTATCAAATAAATTTGGTCAACACAATATATAAACAAATAATAAATATATTAGATATTACACTTGCTTACCTACGAAACTTAATCAGCCTGATCTTTCTACTGGTCAAAGGTATAGTAATAAATTAATATACTAAGCAAATATTTAGAGCTACTATTTTATCAGGGAACTTGTTAGGAGCCGACAAATAAAATACATGCAATACACTCAATAATATAATAAAAAAATACCTTTACCAAGATATAAGGCAATCATATACAAATATAGTTAGATATTATAGGAAAGATAATGAGCAAAAATTATAGCAAATACACAGGATAGCAAAAATTTCTTAACTCTAAATTTACAAAAAAAAAACAAACAGGTTACAGAGTTGAAAACATTAACTAGCCAAACCGCACTTGGCTAGGTGGGTTACTATCTCGCACTATTAATTAATGCTAAACTGAGATGTTCATAGTTATTATTTATGGAAAGTTCTTGAATTGTTCTTTAAATTAAATATAAAAATCGGCAATCTACAGATGAAGATATGGATGAATGATGGGTGATACGTCCAGATAATGGCAGGTGGTATGATACCATACCATATTACTCGCCCAGATAATTTGCAGATAAAGATTATGGTAACTTACATTCCTGATGACGGCAGCTTAATTCACTGAATTTAATATACTGTACTGGTATTCAACACTGAATTTAATAAGGTACCATTAAAGGTAGTGTAGAACTATATATAACTTAATATAGTCTAAGACAAGAAAACTGAAATATAGTGTATACACACTTAGAAAATAATTCACAGAGACGATAATTTCAGGCTAACGACCACACTCAACGAGAGGCCACCGAGAAGTGTCACGGGATAATCGACCTCTGCTCAACGAGAGCCCACCGAGAAGTCTCACGAGATAATCGACCTGTGCTCAGCGAGAGCCCACCGAGAAGTCTCACGAGATAATCGACCTGTGCTCAACGAGAGCCCACCGAGAAGTAACTTGGTTCCACTAAAAATTTCACCAACCATCCAAGAAAAAAGAAGAAGGTATATCCCCCACTTAAAATTGTAGGTTGTAGGTAATTCTGAGGAAGTGAAAATTCCGAAAGTTTTGAGTTACCGGTACCAACAATTGGACATGAGAAGCAGACAATACTTGGGATTAAGTTATTGTCAAAAGATACGGGCCTTGCATACCCAACGATCTAATACTTCTGGGTATGCAGGGCCAAAGGGACCTGCATACCCAAAAGTATTAGATCGTTTCATACTGAGTATTAAGACGGAAAGGATTAACTACCTTTAGTAATTAGGGAAGTCCATTATAATTTAGTAGTTCCAATATTATTTTGTTATCGTAAACACGGGAATTCCTAATCATCGGCGTATCGCACGGGGATAAAAGAAATTAAAAATAATTAATATTTTAATAATAAAAAAAATGTTACAATATTATTTACAGAAATAAATAGAAGAAGCGGAATCGCCAACAAATCATTGTTTTATAATAATAAAACATAAATGTTCATATAAAATGTTCTTAAAACACACAGCTGTTTGTATTAATTGTTCTTAAAGCTAAATAAATGTGAGTTATAGAACAAGAAAGTTTGTAGTTTGCTATATATCCGGCAACCCTGTAATTTGTCGGACCGTCATGTTGGCACAAAAACTGTAGATTCTCTTCTGTAAAAAAAATTATTTCATGCACAGACACTGAATTTAATATAGTTAATTAACTATTTACAATAAACCGTGAGAAGAACTGTAACTTGCTTCTATTTGAGAAGTTAAAAAAAGGTTTAACTTACGTGCTTGCATTTGAGAAGGCAAAAACGAAGTGTCATTGTAGGGTAGTTGGGTTTGAATATTTTGAATCTGAAAATCTGACAGGCGCAGAAGATACAATACAGCAAAAATAAAGCATTTCATGCTGATCGTATATCTTTAAATTAGTGAGATATACTAGTGAGAATAATAATAATTATTAGAATAATAAAAATTATTAGAATAATTAACAAAATATTGTAGAAAATATAATTAATTTTCTACACAAGTTGTTCTAAAAATGCTTGCTGTCGTTAATGTGCCTGCAGAATACGAAGTATTTTTTGACAAAAGAGAAGAGATGTAGAGCAACAGGCACAGCAAAATAACATCGTATAAAAATATCCTTTGCCACCTTCCACTGTAATGAAAAAGAAGAATATTTACTTTTCCAAAATGGAAGGACAACAATGTGGTCAGAATGGCATTGAACTACGATAGTATTGAACCAGGGTCATTACAAGAAGAGATTAAACGTAGATCTGATCTAGCAAAAGTTGCCACAGCAAAAAATTACCAAAATATGGAAGGACTGTCAAATTTCAAGAGCGATAAAGATGAGGTTAATCAACTGCTTAATATTCCCAACACTGACCTACGGATGTGAATCTTGGACTCTGAGACAATCGGAGAGAAGAAATATAGACGCCACTGAAATGTTCTGTTGGAGACGAATGTTACGAATTCCTTGGACCGACCGCAGAACAAATAATTCAATTTTAAGAGAGCTAAAAGTTAGCCAACGACTCTCTAGTAAGGCAACCCCAACAATTAAATTATTTTGGGCATGTTATGAGAGCAAACACAGAAAACATGGAAAGACTCATAATACAAGGAAAGGTAGAAGGCCGAAGATCACGAGGAAGATCCCCAACAAGATGGATAGATCAAATTACAGGAATATGCCAAAGACCTATGCATGAATTAAAAGAAATGACCAGAGACAGAGATCTCTGGAGACGGACAATACACGACATCACGTTGACCACTACACTCCCCCTGGTGGTCAGGATTGAAGAGAGAGAGTATTGAACCACTTTTAAAAGTGAAACATCGGTGTGCTGCTGTCAAAGGAAAAATAGATGTACACCAACCAAAACTTTTCTCAGCGTATAATGCTTCAATGGTCGGTGTTAATTTCTTTGACCAATCGGTTAATAACTACCGAGCCAGTATTCAAGATAAGAAATAGTAGTGGTCCATTTTAACCTACATGCTCAACTCAGCTCTTGTTAAGTCATGGAGGTTACAACTATTAGCTGGAAATATGAAAATTGATCTTTTGGCTTTTTAATGAAATGTAGTACGTCATTATTTACGAACTTTAGGGAAATCTACTAATTCTAGAAAACGACTAGCAGGATCTGTACCAAGCAGTCTAAAAATTGATCAAAGCGGTCATGTTCCAACGAATATACAAATAACTTCGATGTAGCTTATGCCATCAAAAAGTACGTTAAACTTATATAAAGTGTGGAGTTACTCTGTGTTTTGAACGTGATTGTTTTGTACAATTTCATACTCGGTAGATTATAATACAGTATTTACCCAAGTATGTGCCTATATTATAAGAAAATAAAACATTTTTATTTTTACACAATGTTTTATATTTTTGACTCCTAATTTGCCTACGTGTGCTCGTACGAGTACACCTACTTTTTGTTAAAAATTGAATTTTTTATTTCCAATTACAATAAATTTTTGCTATTTAACCCAGGTTAAAAGGACATTCAAAAAAATGTATTATCGAAAAAAAGAAATGTATAATCAAATAAGTTAATTTTAAAAGTACGAATTTATATGAGTTTAAACTTACACAATATTAAAAAAAATCTCCAATAAACTAGTTAAAATACAAAGATGGACTAATTTACAAATATTTTGTAAATAAACAATATATTTTACACTTGTAATTTTACATCAAATCGTAAATTTTCCATTAAAACACATCAAAGATATGACGCTGATTGAAAACTACATTAAACAATGATTTTAGCTGTACCATCACAATTCAGTGTATTCAGTGTATTTAATCATGATAGTCTTAGTATCACTGTCTTCACTTGATGAGTCATTATTTACGCTTACCACTAACACTGTATTATCAACATCTATATTGTCCTAATTCCACATATTTTATTCTTCTTTTAACATAATGTTTAATCGAATTTTGACAATTTCCTCGGTCACATATCATAAGGAACTTTCTTAGAAATGCTTCTACACATTTTAATTTAAATGTAATATTATGTTGAGCTATATATCCTTTAACTAGTTACCATATCAGTTCAATAAGGTTTAGTTGGCAGTGATAGGTAGGAAGGAGATAAGGGATGTTTCTGGAAAACTAATGTTTTTGTCTGTTAGCCACTTCTGTTTCTTCCAAGAAGTATTTGGCAGACGTTCAATTTGACGGGAATAATACTAGCGTTATTCATTATTACAACTGAACCTTTCAGCAGTTCTATCAACTGCTGAAAATATTTCTCAAAACACCACTGTTCAGATCTTCATGGAAGTCTCTAGTTTTTTCTTCTTTGGTATTACTGCCAAGATATACAAGTTTCTCTACCCTGACCAGTACATCTCGGGCTTTTATACCGTCATCTTGTATATACTTTTGTTTTCTAACTATAATATATTTAGTTTTCTTAAGGTTGAGTTTTAATCCATACTGATCACTAGTTTTTTAAGTTATAATATTAAAAAATCACCTTTTAAAAAACTGTTATCGCTAATTATTAGGCTTAGTCCCTTATCGGAAGAAACATTTTTTTCTGTAGATAATCCTTTCAAAAAAGCCCCTTTTGAAGATTGAACGTTTGTGTCCTGTCAAATTTTATCCACTCATTAACCCCTCATTCAACCAAGTTTCGTCTAAATACAATATTGGTTTACCTTCCGAATGTAATTTAAAAATGCTTCTGAAGTATCTCCGTCTACAACAAACAATTTCCTTAGTATCAATAGGATATCAATATCAATAGTTGCTTTTCTCTCATGTTTTTTCATTTGAATTTGGTAGTGTTTCACGCGACCTATTTCTTCATTTAGTCTAGATTAGGTCAATAGGGAATTAAGCAATATGTCAATTACGAAAGTTCACAAAGATAAGTGATAGTTCCACGTTCTGTTGCTACTTCATCTACAGCAGTGGTTCCCAAAGGGGGCGGTACCGCCCACCGGTGGGCGTTGAAGAGAGATAAGGGGGCTTTTTGGGTCTAAGGAAAATTTGGGGGGCGTTGAGGAACAGCTGCCGCCCCCTAAAGTAACTCATTGCTTCTTTGCTTCTAACAACTTCTAACAATCCGAAAATATAAACGAAATGCACAAAATGCATTTTGGTTATGCACCGTGCAATTTTTTATTTATCACTCAGTCCAACACTACAACAATTTCGACGTTGCAGTCGAACGTAGAACGTTTCAGTTTGGTTAGTATAATTCCACTTCCAGTAGAACCTTTCTGCTTTAAGTGAATTTTGGCTCCTCCTTCGCGCAGCGGCATGGTCAGACATAACTTAATCATTCGAGATTGTTTCGCTAAAGCAGGGTGGTGAATTTTCTATGTGTTATTTGCAGAAAGTTGCAGTGCATTTATTAGAAATATATTTTATTGTAATACATATTTGTCACAGAGGTAAGTATCTACGTGGCATTTATATCACTTACTATAATTCTTTATTATTTTTCCCTATCGTAATTTACGAGGTATTTGTAAAAATGTAATAAATCTAAATTTGTTTCCTTCTATGTATAGTTATTGTAAAATATTCAAAAAGTACCAACTTGCACAAACTGGATCAAAGTAAAAAGTTAATTAGGACCTACCTACACTGAGAGAAGAATTGGGGAAAAAGTACAAAAATCTTAATAAAATTTACTATACTGATCATAGACTGCCAAAAATTAACTATTTGCTGAATATAAAGTTATTTTTATAATATGTGTACAGTATGGTAATTTTTAATAAGTTGTTTTGTAATTTTTCCTCAAATTTTTCTCTCAGTGTATATTTATTTACTTGTGGCATGTTTTAAAATTTCTCGACTACTTGCTTGGATATTCCGTCACTCTGAAATATTGATTTTCCTCACTAAAAAAATATTTAAAAGTTTAATATTTAAAATTATCAAAGCGGTGGCTACAGCATATTTATTTTTACAGATATACCTACAGTATGTCCGATCCAAAGAAAAAGTGCAGACAATACAATGTCGAATATTTGAAGTATGGTTTTATTCAGTCGCCTTCTAATAAGGCAATACCAATGTGTTTAATTTGCCAGAGAGTTTTCTCAAATGAAGCCATGAAACCTTCACGATTACAAGGACATTTGACCAAAATACATCCCGACAGAAAAGACAGAAATTTATCATATTTTGAAATGCTTAAAAAACAACATTTCAAACGTCCAACTTTAGCTAGTATGTTTTCAGCAGCATCAAAGCAAGACGATGATGAGCTACGTGCTTCTTATTTATAACATTTCCTTACTTATAGCTAAATCAGGAAAACCCCATACTATTGGCGAAGAATTAATACTGCCAGCTGTAAGTGAAGTTTTGCGGACTGTACTGCACCAGCCGGCATCTGATATTATTAAAAAAATTCCATTAAGCAATAATACGGTACAGAGACGAATTGACGAAATGTCTGAGGATGTGGAGCGTTCTCTAACTGATTATTTAAAGACTACTGAGTTTTCTTTATAGCTTGATAAATCAACTCTGCCAAACAATGAGTCTTTACTTCTTGCGTACGTTCGCTTCATAAAAAGTGAAAAAAATCTGTCAAGAACTGTTATTTGTAAGAACACTGGAAACAGATACTAAAGGCAAATCGATATTTGATATTCTGGAACACTATTTTACAGATAAAGGTATACCTCTGGAAAATGTCATAACTGTTGCAACAGATGGTGCTCCGGCAATGGTTGGACGACACCGAGGACTGATAGCATATTTGAAAAAAGCGGTACCAAATATACTCGCCGTGCATTGTGTAATTCACAGAGAGCATTTAGTTGCAAAAAATCTTAGTTCATTGTTCACTACAATATGTAATTACTGCAGTTAACAAGATCAGAAGCAGTGCTCTCAATGATATATTGTTTAGAAAACTGTGTGATGAAAACGACGAGAATTTTAATCGTTTATTGTTGCACACAGAAGTTCAATGGCTTTCGAAGGGTACCTGTCTAAAAATATTATGATCTCTTTGACTCAGTTTTAGAGTTTTTTGAAAGCAAAGATGATTCTTTGAGAGACAATTTATGAAAATTTAAGAGCGATATTGCTTATTTAACTGATTTATACGATAAATTTAATGAAACAAACCTACAGCTACAAGGTGATAATTTGAATTTGATCAAAGCAAAAGGAACTATTTCCTCGTTCGTGTCAAAACTTAATTTATATATGCAAAATTTGGGTCGCAGACAATTTCATCAGTTTCAAAATCTTTCCTCTGTGGAGACAAATGATGAAGACATTCTGGTATATTGCCAGCACTTGGAAGCACTTCAAGAAGATTTTAGGAATAGATTTCAGGATATTCTTGGTCTGATTATTCCAGATTGGGTGCTAGAACCGTTCTCAAGTTTAGAAACAGCAGAATTATCACTACAGGAGGAATTTATAGAATTGTCAACAAATGAAGAGTTAAAAGTGAAACTTAAAAATGGATATCAAGAATTTTGGCTGTAATGTCAAATTTCAGTATTATATCCAGCTTTATGGGCTGCATCAAAGAAGTTTTTCATTGCCTTTCCTTCATCGTATTTAGCCGAAAAAGGATTTAGCAATTTATTAACAAAGAAGCGAAATAGACTGTTCATAGTGGAGCGCGGTGATTTAAGATTGCTGATGACAAGTACGGAACCAAATATTTACAGATTACTATCATTACATCAAGCTCAGCCTTCTCATTAAAAATGTTATATTAATATTATATTGTTTTTTATGATATGTATTTAAGTTAAAGTTTGATCAATACATGAATACTGTATTTTTGAATAAAACATTTTTTTTTAATTTGTTGTCGCTTGGATTAGTTAAGGGGCCGTCGAATCATATTTAAGGTAGCCTTTGACCCAAAAAAGGTAAAACAATTGTGAATGAAAGTGCGTTACGAATTTTAAGAATGGAAGAGTTTTTTAAGGGGGGCGTTAAGTATTTTGTTTTTGGAAAAATGGGCGGTAGGCCGAAAAAGGTTGGGAACCACTGATCTACAGAATACTTCTTATGTCACCTCGGGGTAAATGGAAAGGGTCTTGCCACCTTCTGTACCACCGTGTGCTCTGTAGAGGGGCTTCAAAAACATCGTGAGCTCCTCTACTTTTGTCCATTTTCAGGGTATGGACTTCAAAATGTTTTGTTTCCTGATGGCTCGTCTTAATAAAGACGAGAGATTTCTTACATGACAAATATCTTACATGATAGTTGTCGAAATAAACATCAGGTTTGTTGTCTTCGATGTCTTGCCTTGAAAAAGGCAAGTTATTTCTTACATGACCAAATATATATAG
Organism: Diabrotica balteata; assembly: GCA_918026665.1. Taxonomy (NCBI): domain Eukaryota; kingdom Metazoa; phylum Arthropoda; class Insecta; order Coleoptera; family Chrysomelidae; genus Diabrotica; species Diabrotica balteata. Next base: position 165,023,831 of record OU898276.1, on the reverse strand, counting down.
GTCGAAATAAAACACCAAAAATACAGTAGAAATAATACTCAGCCACAGAGTATGGAAAGCTAAAAAGGAAGCAGAGCCCCGAGAGCACTAAGCTCTCGGAGTGCCCGTGAAGGACTGAACTGATTGACCTGAAAATCGCCTAATTTTATACTTTCTGAAGTAGCGATTAGGGATTTCCAGGTCAGGGAGGGACCAACGGGAAAAATAAGGGGCGGGGCGATGCGTCTCGAACGTGAACTAGTCGCGTCCGAGAACACTTAAGCTGTTGGCGAAACTTTCCTTTATCACTAGGTTGGGGCTAAAAATACTGCCAACACACGATCTACCTGATAGAAAGCCATTTGGTTCTTTAACATCTTTCATTTCACTTTGCATTATATTTTTAATGATCTTCCCATATAGCTGTGTGTTCGTTACGTAGTCTCTATGATTTTTGCAGTCTTTTCAATTCATTATATGATTTGATTGCCAATAGCTAAAAATTAGCGAAGTTATTGTTATGTTGTCTTAGATTTTGAAGGTATTCTTTTATTATGATTACGTTTTTCTAAGGTCTTTCCTACATCTCACATGCTGCTAAATACTCAGAGACTTTCTTCAGTAACTGACCTGAATTTTTCACCATATAATAAGACCAAGAAGAGATGTGATTTTACGATCATATTCACAGCTGAAGGATAAATCGTGACTACAAAGGACATTTCTTACCTTTTAAAAGTTGGTCTTGTTTTTTCTATTTCGATTTTCAAATATGTAATATTCTATTCATTTCAATCACTGTATTAAACGCACCTGCAGATGTTACAAATGTTATACAGTATAGTATTATTTATTAATAACCTACCTGATTTCGTAATTATTTACAATCTTCCAGTTATTTGTTTATTATTGTGCAGTCTACCTTTTGCAAGGACATATTGACATTCCGATTTTTTATTTTTTTGAGGCAATTTATCGTCGGCTTTCAAACTGTTGATTTATTCATTTCCTGCATCCATTTACGATACTCATTTTAATTGCAAAGTTATATTTATACTTTGTGTGACTTTTGAAAACGGAGGACAAATACTGATCTTTTGTTAATGTTTTTCAAAGAAGATATAAGACATCAAGATTTCGGAATTTTTTGCAAAAACTTAAAATAGGTTTTATCAGGATCCTGAGATATGTATTACAATTATTCTTTAAATGATACACCGTAGTATCAAGAATTTAAGCAAGATGAGATGAGGCATTTAGCTTTGGATAGAAAACTGGAACTAAAAAAAGTTTTGGGTCTCGTGGCTGAAAATGTAACAGTAAACATAAAATTTCGATGTTCTTTATCGGTAAAGGCAAAACCTCTTATTAGTAGAAGTATATTAAGAACCAAGAGATTTAATACACGTAGGATTAGGACATATTGAATATATTTATAGATCAGTTAACTACGTCAAGTATCTTCTTCTGCTGCTTCTTCTTAGGTTTCTTATTTATTAGGACGTTAGCAACTACATTAGCCCATTGTATATTGTCTACTGATAATTTAAATAACTTTATCGATGTTTTGCTAGTTCACTATATCTCCAAGTGAGAAATTTCGTCGGCTGCCCAGTCCCCTTCTACCTCCAACCTTTCCTTCAATAATGAGGTGTAGAAAGTTATACTGTTGATTTCATATGACACGCCTGTGATACTTAATCTTTCTAAACTATGTTGATTAGTTTTTCCATTTCCAAATTTTTGGAGTATTTCAATATTCGTTGAGTGACTGACCCACGATATTCTTCGATAACACCACAATTCAAATGCTTTCAATGTCTTTCATTACGTTTTTGTCTTTATCCACGCTTCAACACCAAATGTTACAGTAGATCCTCACCAACCGCAAGATAAATAGGTAGACCAATAAGTTCGAGGAGATAAGAATTAAATGGTACAATGGAAGATAGGGATCTACAGGCATATGACTAAAACGATCGCAATCATCACGGCTATTCCGACCTTAGATGCGGCTGCTCTGAATAGTACATAGTTCTTCTTCTATACGTGCCATCTCCATTAAGAAGGTCGGCAACCATCATGGCTATTCCGATCTTAGATGCGGCTGCTCTGAATATTTTGATTGATGTGCATTTCTTCAAGGTACGCAGCTATGAGATTCTTTTTTTCTATGCTTTTCTTGTCTTGAACAATTAATTAAAGCACGTATTATCTCTTACCATGTATAGCATGTCTCAGGCATTGCAGTTTTCTTGTTTTGATGTTTGATTCCTTTGTTATTTCTTCTCATGACTCGTTATTTCTTATATGTGCTCTGCCCATGGTATCGTCTGTTGTCTGGCGACTGCCTAGCGGCGGCCTAGTCCTAGTAGCTTCCTACGAGCGAACGGATGAAAAGGGGTGTTCGTCCTACCAGTCCTAAGAGGCGTCCAATGAGATGTCCGGCTGTCTAGCGGCTACCCTGTCCAAGTAGCTTCTTTTGAGCAAACGGGCAATCCTAATACCGCTAGGGTGCTGGTCTCTACCAGTCGTACATGTCGACCAATGGGATGGAACGAGAGATAGTAAGCGGGATCGTAATAACGAGTACAGGCGCGAACTAGTGCTTACGTCCAGTACGTAGAAATAGTAACGTAGCCATCGTTTGAGGTATCGGTAATCGGTATGGGGACTATTAGAAATCAGAGTCCGTAAATCGTACTGGCCAACGGGTTGCCTTTGACCACTCTGCTTTCGTTCCTTCTAACCTTTGCAGGACATTTTGTAAGTTCAATACGATCAGTCTAATCTGAACGTGCGCTGGTGAGATGTACTTCGCCGGGGCATTGGTTCCGCCAAAATAGGATAGGCTTCCCTTCAGATGTTGGCCATACACTTTACGCACCTTCTTCTTTTTGATGTGCCTAATTGTAACGAATGTTGGCGATCATCATGGTAATTATGGCATCTCGAAGATGGGGGGAATCCTCGTTATAAATTTATGTTGACATGGATTTCTTGATGGGTATGGGGTCCAGGTTTTATTCAGTTCTTTAGGCTTCGAATCTCGCCCGCTGTGCAGATGTGTCCTGCCAACGCAAGATTCATGTGGCTGGTCTGCGCCTAGGCTAGAAGATTTCGTAGTGTTTCATAGTGCACAGGGAAATGCAACACAAGTAGTGATACTGTCTTTCAGCTATCCCGTTTAGGTGAGTTAGGCGCTTGTCTAAGCGGAAAGAGGAAATAATAATGGATTTGCTAGCAAGTTAAAAGTAGATATGTTTTTAATTCAAATGCTTTCAGTTTCTTAGTAGTCGCCACGTTAAGATTTTGTGATTCCATAAAGCATAGTCGAGAAAATATAACATCTTGCCAGCTTAAACTCAACTCCAGATTCAGCTCTCTTGTACAAAGTACTTTTCATTTTATTGAATACATATACATGTTTTAGTTAACATTCAATCGTCTCTAGATTATACATTGAATGTAAAGAGAGCTTCCCCTGGTCCAGTGCCTCTATGGAATCCAAATTGGGCCTCTTCTATGACCATGTCAAGTTTTTGAAGAGTCGTAGAAGAGAATGTTTGCCTTTTATCTGAACTGATTTCTTTCCTATTATTTGATAGTTGATGGATTCGACCGTTACTTGATGGAAATTCTTGAGGCTGAGGAAACTTGAGACAAACAGTTCTCCCTCCTCAACCTATTTCATTAGAGACTATAAATTTGTAAACCCAAGCCAAAATAGATCACTTGAGAAAGGCAATCAGCCGAAACAGCTGTAGTGATAACATTTAAAATAAATTTTGTGGAAGTTTGAAAACAAACTTTTCAGTGTTTTATTGTTACATATTTGATAGTTGTTTAGCTCTTTCCGTTTCATCAAAGGTTATGATTGTACGAGTGGATATATTTTTGATTTACATTTCTATTCTTTCATCATCAAACAATTCCTTAATATATTCTATGACTATGATATTTCTTTGTTTATCAAGTAAACTATTTGAAGTCAACCTATATGGCCCAGTTATATCTTGCACTTTTTTGTACAGACAAGTTGTACAAATATCTTTATGTATCTTTAATATAGTTGTTTCTATTTTCCTGTCTTATGTCGTTGACAATTTACTTGATTCATCCGTCTTCCAAATCAACTAGTTAATCTGAAAACAAAAAAGAGCTCTTTCACTTACCAGCTCTTCCACTAGAAGCTATTGGCCAGTAAGTGGGGGTTTGCCTACACCGGTAATCATTTGAAAAATACTTTTTATCGTATTTGGCTAATCAATCTTATAGCCAATACAGTTCCAGGATTGTGCTACGTGGAATCATAAGTGAGAGTTTGGTGGTTTTGAGGACCAGATACTTAGAATTATCTCCCGTCTAGGACAGGTTATCCTTATTACACAATCTTTGCATCCTAGGTATTCCGGTATAATAATAAGTACCGGTTAGAAATAAATCACATATTTTATTTATTTTGCAACAATTACTGATAATAAAATGTAGATATATGTTAGAAAATATATTAAAAATCCCTCAAATTAAATGTCTCAATATTAGTATTATGAAGGAGTCAAATTTTGGTAGTACTTAGAAGCACCTTGGGAAAAGTAAGGTTTACTATATCTCTTATTTCAGTCTGCTATTTCTTTTATTATAAGTTTAAATCCATTAATTTTGATTCTTTCTTTGGTAGTACCGACCTGTAAGTATAACTGGGTAAAATCCCATCGATTTTATCTACGTACATAATTAAACCTGTTCTTGTATTTGGTTAAAAGCAATCATCAGACTTTCTAAAAGGAATTTGTACTTTTACAATATTAAACAATCATTTAAAGCACCGTATTTTGATAATAAACAACAGTTTAAGCAGATAACATTAGTGTAAACGAAGATATAATCAATCAATTAAGATACCAGATACTTCGTAGTATTGGACGAGCCTATGCAGGAAAAATTTACGCATAACCTATAAATTTATATATAGCTGAGTCACTGAAAGAACAATTAACAAAAATAAATGCATGCATAGAGATAGCAACGCAAACATCTGTATAGACAAACTAGAAGTAAGGTCTCAAAATAACAGTAGAAAAAAAAGTATATAAATCTTTAAAAAAACTGCTAAATATGAAAGTGAAGCTGCAAAACTTAATGCAGATGTGGGTATATATCTTGAGGTAGAAGAATGATTTATATAACAAATGTAACAAAATATTTATATAGTAAATTTCACTAATTTTCAACTATTTTGGAAAGTTAATAGCCAATTTTCTCAATATTTGAAGCACTGTCGAAGACAAGAAAGAATATGGTTTTAATTGATCATGTATTTTACATTAATTTAGAAAAATATACAATTCTTATTACCAAAATCGAAGAAAATTACAATTTCTATTGTATCTAAATTGTAGTGGTAAGTATTTGCTGATAAAATATAAACAATAACATTTAAAAGTTTTGTTAATGAGGGAAAAGAAAACAAATTACCGAACAGTGTCATCAAGTATTTGATCCATACTCATAATGACTGTCGTCGGTATCTCCGTTTGGATTCTAAATGATGAAGTTATCACATTTTCGCACACTTTTTTCCCAAATTGCAGGAGTAGCAGTATACTTCTTGCCATGTTTCCAAAACTGCTGCGACACTGTAACCTGAATTCACAACGGTAAGAGGACAGTATTACCAACATTATGTCCAAAACTATGTATAATCTCGTCTACTATAAATATTTTTGGGTTTTCATCCCTTTTGGCTAACCGTAGTTATTCCTGCTTGACAGAATCCTGAGTAAATGAAATATTTTCTGCGTTAACCATACTTTTATTTTATGTACTTTCCAGGAATTTGTTGGTTGCTTATTTAAAATTTCCGAATGGTATGACGCATTATCCAAAACTATAGCTAATGGTTCATGAAAACTTCCAAGTTTCATCCAATCCAAAGATGAAATCCATCCAAGTATTTCGAGAGATCCAATTCCATCCAGAATAAAGTGTCAGACAAGGATGTATACTGTCTTTACATCTTCACAATTATTTAATACATATGGGGAGCATATTATGAGAAGAGCGCTGGAGGGATGGGGAAAGGGCATCTCAATAAATGGCCGAAAAATACACAACCTATGTTTTAAAGATGACACACAGAAGAGTTAATTGATCTCATACGACTGGTTGAAAACGAAAGTCAAATATTTGGTCTGAAATTAAACACATTAAAGACCAAGATTACATACCAAGACAGACTAGATAACAATCATTCATACATTACCATGATTGGCTGGTTTGATGTTGTGAGCTCTTACTCATATTTGAGATCATTTATCATAAACATAGGGTCACTACAAAAAAAAATTAAAACGTAATCTAGTAAAAGATGTAATCTAGTAAAGTCGACGTAGGAAAGATGGCCAAAATTTGAAAGGACTCTCAAATTTTACGTACTCTAAAACGGAGGTTGATTAACTGCTTAATATTCCCAATACTGACATAGTGATGTAAATCTTGGACCCTTCGACAAGCGGAAAGAAGAAAGATAGACGTCAGTGAAATGTTCTGTTGGAGAAGAATGTTACGAATTTTGTGGACCAACCACAGGACAAATAATTTAATTTTAAATGAGATAAAGGTCAGCAAACATCTCTCCAGCAAACTACATCTCCAACAATTAAAATACTTTGGATGTGTTATCTTATTTGGTATCGACATGTGAGAAGAACAGATCATACAAGGTGGATAGCAAAGATTTCGGTTTGGAGCCCAATAGGAAGGAGGAAAAAAAGTAGACCCCGAAGATCATGGAGGGATGAAGTGGACGAGGCCATGGAAAGACGAACCTTAGAGATGGAGAATGGCAGAACAGAAAGGACTGGAGACGTTGACTGAAAGAAGGAAGGCGGCGACAGCTGTAAAAATCCTTATATGGATAGTTAGATAGGATGTGTTATGAGAGCAGACACAAACAACATGGAAAGACAAAGAAAGGTAGAAGGCCGAAGATCACGAAGAAGATCTGCAACAAGATGGACCCACCAATTTACAGGAATATGCAAAAGACCTATGACCACTACACTTCCTCCGGCGGGTCAGAACTGAAGAGAGCCCTGATTCTTCATAAAGAGTGTAATCGCTTCGGGTATATTTAAAGAATGAAGTAAAATCGAATGACGCAGGGGAATTGGTACAAAACAAGCCTCGTGGCTGAAGAATCTGCTCGAATGAACCGGGATACGGAGAGTAGAACAACTGTTCAGAATAGTTCAAGACGAGAGTCTTTTCTTGTTACTCGCCAACGTTAAGTAGGCTTAATAAGGCACGTTAATAAGAAGACATATTTTTAATTTCTGAGACTTCTATCGATAGGCGAAGAAGATTTTCAGCTAAAATAATTGGTGTCTGTTTCTTGAAATTTTGGTCGCTTCTCAGTAACTTTTGTTTAAATAATTTTCCCATTTGTGTTACGATCTTGGCGCATTGGTTATATTTTTTTCCATGTTTTGTCATCCTACAGTGTATATATTTATTGCATTACAATTTCTTTGCCATGATTCATTTTTCTTCCTAGTTATAATTTTTCTAATTTTTGTTCTTAAAAATTTGTGGTCACGACCACATGTTGCCGCTCTGCATACTCGCACGTCCTCTATTTATAATTTCGTTTGTTGTTTTGTAATTACATATTCAACGGTGTTGAAAGAATCCATGTAACATTTTTTAATCATTTTGTTTATACATCATGATCAGTCGTTCCCATTATTATTTGTAATGTCTTCTTGATACTGTCCCATTACGACGTTGTTTTCTTCCGGCTCTACCATTTAGATCTGGTAATTTCCTTAAGCGTATATGAGTGAGGATAGCTACTCCCTGGTTTGTTCGTTTATCTTAAACTACTCCGCTATAAAAGAGGTCCTATGCTCCAAGTTTTTGTGATCCCCTTTCTTTCTTATTAGCTTCGGTTAGAGTTTATTTTGGTTTGTATGTTCCAAGTGATTAAATTCGTTTTCCGTTTTCATAGCTTTGTCCGTTTGCTTTAAATCAATCATTTTTGAGCTGGGTTTTAGCAAATTTGTTTTTTTCATAGTGTAGGGAGCTGGTCTACTGTAAGAACCCTCCTCCTTTATCCGGACTTGGGACTACAGTCACAGTTGTGAAGCTACTTAATTTGCTCCACAACTGACGCAGGCGGAGTTATTAATACAGAAACTGTGGAGAAATATAATTAGGGAAGACAGACCTGCATAAGTAAATATGTTAATGATAATTTGGTTTTGCATTAATTGTGCTAGCATAACAAAACAGTACCATCTATCCATACGTCATGTCTCCTATACACTATATTCCTCTTTTATTAATAACTCCTACCGCCACCAGCAATTTACACACCCTGTATAAAAACCGTCGCTTGCAAATATTCTTCAGTTCGTGGCGAGCGTACGTACCCTCTAAGTTATCGACCATTACTGAATTTAATGATGCATATAACACTATACGCCTCACACGTATGTAATAGATATAAACTAACCAAAAAGAAACAATATTTTTGCACCACAGCTACTTCACTCATGTAGAGACCGTAAAAGTCATGTCATGCTAATTTACAACGCTTCGTTTGGCCGTTATTGAATTTGCGGTGCTGTCACATCAATCAGTTTTGTCGCAGGTGTATTGATTTTCTTATTTTGCAATGTGAGTAACAAGAATGTATGTCTTCTTCTTTAAGATCTTTCTTATTCCTTGCGTACCATTTCTAACTGGTTTTTACTCTAGTTTGCCATCCTCTATACTTTTCACGTTCTTTTTACGTGATTAATTCTAGTTTTGTTTTATATGCTTCTTAATATATTCATTTGGCTACTTTAAGTACACTTCGGGTTTTATTAGTGTCTTCTCTCGTTTCTATACCCTGTATCATAATAGGTCTAACACAATTTTTGTATAACCTTACTGTCTGCTATCATCTCTCATGTGGTCTGTATGGTTTTGACACAAGCATGCTATTTAGGGCGGCAGTGAATAAAATTAAGATAACTATAAGGTAGATAACGTTCTGAAAGGACATGGTACATAAAGAAGAAGATCCTAAACTCTGAGGAAATGTGTTCTAATTGTGTAACTGTTGCTAAAGGTTGTTGTCTTTGATGCTTAAAATACTTCTTGGATGTTCTATTTTTTATTGTCAAAGTTTTTTTATTGTTAAAAAGGTAGGATTATATGCTGGTTTGTGATAAAATTAAAAGTGGTTAAAGACAAATACATATATCCGGACGGTTCGCGGAACAAATTTTTCGAACTAAAAAATGGCGAAATAAAGTGCCTTTTTTGAACCCCAAATGTAAAATCCCTCTGTCAGCCTATGAACCAAGTTGTTATAGTATCTATAAACCGTGTCTATCGACCAAAGTTACTGACAGCGTTGATTACTGGAATGGATGAAGGGGAAAACGTTACAGAGACTCTAAAAAAGTAGACATGTTGGATGTGGCGATGTAAGTGGCCCAAGCATGGGACGATATAAAACCAATAACAATGATGAGATCATGGAGGAAGCTGTCAGACCAAAAAGCAACTAATGAATGGACAGGAGAGTAAAAAGAAGAAGGTACCAATGAAACTTCCAACGAAGAAGAGATTGATGAACTGGTAAAGAACCTGCCGGGATGTGATAAAATGAAGGAAGATGATGTTAACAAGTGGTTGAGTGCAGATGAACTGAACAAAATAAATAATAATGACAAAAACTCAGACAACGAAGGGGATGAAAGCACTGACAAAAATTCGGTTGTGATGAGCCATTCCAAAGCATTGAAGTAGTTTAAGGCTCTGCTGTGCTACGTTCAAAGTCAAGAACGTAAGTTTGTTTTGTTTTTAATAAAACAAACTCTTTGCTGGGCCTGAGGATGAGGCAAATATTGTAAGCCTCGAAACCGATGGCTTCTGTAAAACTTTGAAAGTAAATAATAGATTGTGAGTATTGACCTTTTTAATATATCTGTTTAATTATGGACTCACACTTACAACCCTGTTATCATCATAATAGATAATTATTATAATAGAGTCAAAATAATATTAAATTTACTTACTTAAGTTGATAGAAAACAGCAAACACCTTAAAAATTTTCACAGTTCAAGTTTATTTAAATAACACTATATTTATAAACCAACACTATAATTATACCAACACACACATACATAGAGCTATTAAAAGTAAAACGCGCAAAAGATGGAGTGACAACCTTTCATAAAGGAATAATTTCGCCAATGAACAAACAGAATTGCTTTTAAAGAGGAAGAAGGAGAAGTAAAAGAAGACGTATACGACAAAAAAATCTCTGAGTTTAGCGTACGTAATATTGCATATAACACGGTTTGCCTCTGTATAGATATTATATAGAAACTAACCAAATACAAACATATTTTTGTACTACGACTATGTCCCTCGTGTAGAAACAGACCATAAAAGTCACGTCATGGGAATTAATTTCACTTTAGTCGATCATTAATAAGTTTGCAATGTTGACACATCACTATATTTTGCTCGAAATCTACTGATTTTTATTTCCATTATAAGTTATGGGAATCGCTTTGAAAGAAAAAAATACCTTGAATAGCGTATATATATATATATATATATATATATATATATATATATATATATATATATATATATATATATATATATATATACAAATTAATATTATTAATCGTATATATAATAATCATATACTTCTATACATTCAATGAAATGAATACGAAAAGAAGAAAATAAATTGATTTTCATACGATAGCCAATAAATACACGAGTAATAGAAAGCAGCGGTATTATCTAATTGCCGTATTAAAATAATATCCATAAATTAATATATGCTAAATTTTTAGGTTTTCTTGTTGATCATAAGGAAGTTGATTAAGTCTGGCTTGTTTTGCTTAGACGAAAAACTAGTAAGAGAGTTTGTTAAAGCACGAAGCCGTTATTGGCTGATAATTTAATAAGTTAATAACTGAATATATATCAAACGATTCTTAATGGATCTGTCATATACCAGTGGTGTGCGTGGATACCAGCAAACAAGAAAGTAAAAGATCTTTAATAATAATTTATTAGCAATAATTACCGACATTATAGTTATCGATTTATCAATCAAATGCATCTTGAGACAAATATTGGCATAGCAGAATTTAAGTGTCTGATAATATTAAAATATTACTCATAAAACAAACTGGTGCTATTTACCACCACTACATTTTTATACTCCTTTAAGATTCTTTCTTATTTGCTGTATTGGCGACGCGATGTGCAAGTACTTGGATGTGATACGAGAAACGATCGTGCGCGAGTAGCGGAGAAATCTTGCATTTTTTACTGCACATTTCATAGATTTCATAAATTCATATTGTTAATTGTCATATTTCATATTCGTTTGTTTATTTACACCTTACACCTCTATTTACACCCTAAATGCTGTGTTATAAATTATAAAAATATAACAAAAAATTGTCAATTTAAGGTTTATTCGTTTCCAACTTCGAAGCACAAATTACGACAAAGAGAAAAGTGGATTTATATCATAAAAAAGCATAAGTAACATAACCTAAATTATGTATTATTCTTGCGCCCGATTTTAAAGTTAGTTTGAAATAAATAATAAATAAAAGTTCACTTTTAAGTGTAAATTTTAGTTTCATAACACTCACTTAGAGTTCACTTTAACCCAAAAATCAAGTTTAATGTTTAAATTTTATTTTTTTGAAGTTTACAAAAATGCATCAAGTTCAAGTTTTTCTGAAGATGCATTAAGATATATTCGTTGTCCAAAGGTTTACAGGGAAAGAATTAATAATTAATAAATGAAATGAGGTTGAATGCTCGAATAAATGAACTTTGAAAAATAAGGCTATTATCGAGCACAAGTTAATTAAATCTAGCCCAAGTACTTTCGCTTAAAATAGCATCTTCAGGGGCATTTCGTCAAAATAAGAACTATCCGGCAAGCGTAGAATGTGGAAACATTAAAAATAACATAAATTATACAAAAACACTACACTAAAACGAGGACAAACAGTTTAAAATTACTTCTAACGCTACATTCTCTGTCAGTATCTGGATGGATAATGAAGTTATCCAAATTAATAATTGTTCAAACCAATCTAATGATAACATGGGCTTAACCTGCTAATTTATGCATTAGCATTATTTATGGTAATTTATTTTTCTTAATTTTTCCACATAATTCTTCCATTCTTAACATTTGCCACTACTAACGCTTTTCCCTTTGACTCAGTGCTTGGTTGAAAAGTTATTTGGTGATTTACTTTCTCAAATCCAGTTTTTATTATTGCATCCATATTAACAGTAATGCTGTAATTTAATAATATATTTATTTGTATTTACACTACATACAACGTTTACCTTATAATAACATACCGAGATAACCTGTTCCGAACTTGCACGGTCCCAATAGGGATCTACTGACTAGTTAGAAACAAAATTTAAACACAACGTGCTTATTGGGTTAGCAGCAATAATGAAACGATCACGTGTACTCGTTAAGATATTTTATTCCAAGCTTTCAAATATGTATACGTCCATCATCAACTACATTCATTATGTAAAACTACATAATCACAAAACAATAATTAGTCTTTCTCAAACAACATTTTAAAACGCAATAATACTTACACCTACGTAAAATATATAAAATATTACGAAAATACATTTAAGTTCTAATTATGTTAACTTCAACATATAGCAGAGATGCTTCTTAAGATGACCATCATTTATCTCACCTGATTAAAGTAAGATTAAAATAATATAGGGGAAAGTGGGGGAACCGTGCGCGGTGGGGAACGGTGCGCACCATTAAAATTCAAATTACGCGGCATACTGAGAGTCCCCTCCCGAACAGGCTTAAGCGGGAACATGCACAGAGTCTCTGAAGCCATTAACTGCCACTGCAGTTGAGTTGTGTACTTAGTGAAAGGCGAAAGTGTGCATTTGAGGTTTTTGTTACTATTTTCCACTTGCACAAATTAAGACGGTGAGTCCGTAAATCTTAACTACTTGTTTTGAAATAATTATATTCTTAAAGAATATCATCTGCTGCATATATGCACACCATTTGGTTGCATTTAGATAAGTAATTTTTGTAGGATGATGTAATTACGTTTTTAAACCATAGTGGGGTAACCGTGCGCGAAAATGCGCACGGTTACCCACTAATCAATTAAATATGAAGCAATATTGTTATCGTTTTTGGGTACTAAAATCCGTCTTTTATTTTCAGATGCCACGAAATTACGTTCGAAAGACTGAAATCCATCAATATAGTGATGAATTGCTGGAGACTGCACTGAATGCAATTAGAAACGATGGGAGGAAAATACGAGAAGTTGGGAGGTCTTTTGGTATTCCTGAATCAACACTCAGAAAAAAGCTTTCTCTAAATCAACTAAAAATCCCCCATCTCGGTAGAAAGGCGATTTTTACAGCAGAAGTGGAAGCTGAATTAACCCACTATATTCTGACACTCGCAAAATTGTTTTACGGCGTAACGCCCCGACAACTGAGGCAGTTAGCGTTTAATTATGCTCAACAGAAAAATATTCCAAATAATTTCAATAAACAAACTCAGTTAGCAGGCAAAGATTGGTTGTATGGGTTTCTCAAGCGAAATCCTGAAATATCATTGAGACAGCCTGAGGGGACTAGTCTTAATCGAATTGCTGCATTTAATGCGGACGAGTTAAAACTTTTTTATTCAAATCTCGAGAAAGTTTTACAAAAATTTAAATTTGAAGCAAACAGGATATATAATATGGACGAGACGGGTGTAACCACTGTACAGAAGAAGTGCCCGAAGGTTTATGGACGTAAGGGTGTAAAAAAAGTAGGAGCTGCTATTTCAGGTGAAAGAGGGAGGACCATTACAGCCGTATTTGCATGAGTGCCACAGGAAATTATATCGCGCCCATGCTGATATATCCCAGAAAGAGAATGGCTCCTGCGCTGCAGAAAAATGGGCCAACTGGTGCTAACTATAAATGTTCAAAAAATGGATGGATGAATTCTGAACTTTTTCTTGATTGGTTAATGCACTTCGAAAAACAGGCAAATCCCACTTTAAATGACCCGATTCTCCTTATCCTTGACAACCATTCAAGCCATATATCCATAGAGGCATACGATTTCTGTAAGTCAAATCATATTCATATGGTGTCCCTTCCGCCACATACTTCCCATCACCTTCAACCCCTTGACCTATCCTTCTTTGGTCCTTTAAAAAATGCGCTATACAGGGAGTATGATATTTATTTAACTACAACAGGCCATGAAAAGATCACTGAATATGACGTAGCTGAGCTGTTAAATAAAGCGTTCGTAAAAGTCGCATCGATGGAGAAAGCAGTTTCGGGATTTCGTTCTGCTGGAATAAGGCCATTTGACCCTAACAAATTCAACGAAGATGATTTCGCTCCGGCCAACGAAATGAGACAGTTTGTAGTAGAAGGTTCTCCCGAACGTAGCGCTAATTTATTAACACTTGCATCTCAGCCAAATCTACAAAAAATTCCTAATCCGGCAACACCCGAACCTAGTGAAAATTCAGACGGTGAAGATAGACAGACAGCTCATATGCCAAAACAACAGCAGCAGGATCTACCTATTCAAGGTCATCTACCATGTACATCTACCGCTGAACAAGATCATCTACCATCTACATCTAAGTCTGGACACAACCATCTACCATCGACATCTACATTAAATAATTCATTCTTCCAATTTGCACCTATTCCAAGGAGAAAAGAAAAAGGAAGAGTAAAAACAGTGTCTCGTTCGAAACAACACTCTGAAATATTGACTAGCACACCCCTAAAAGAACGATTAGAACAAGCTCAAGCAAAGAAAAGGGAAAAAGACGTGAAAAAAAACATGAAATTAAAAAGTGTCAAAACATTAGGAAAGAACAATATTAAGAAAGATAATAAGAAAATGAAGAGGGCTCCAACACCTGAACTTGATGCACAAGAAACGTGACGAGGAAGATGAAATCGAGAATGCTTATTTCTCGATCCCACCTCACTCCTTCTACGGAACCACTACAAGAAAAATAACGGCAAAAGAGAATGTTGCAAAAAAAGTAAAAAAAACGCATATGTCAGTCTCCGGAAATTAAAAGAGGGAGAAATAAGAAACCAGCAACGCCTGAATCATCAGAGGTATCTGACATAGACGATAGTGACATTTGTGACGATGATGAAGTAGACGATATCAACCCCAACTATGTTCCATTTGATGCAGAACCTGACGTGCGGACTGAATTATGTGGCATATGTGGAGAACATGGAAAAAGCGAACTATGGTACCGGTGTGTTGCATGTGGCTTATGGAACCACGCGGCATGTACCGGTAAAGATGCCCCCCGAACAATACATTTGCGACTTTTGTCAAGGTTAAAACAGATACCTACTTAACATTATAGGTATATAATCACTCGTACAATAAATATTTGTTCTTGCATGTGAATTTGTTTTTATACCACTGTATTATTAGGTACTTGTATATTCCAAACTACTGCGCACTGTTCCCCACCCTGTGCGCACAGTTACCCCATGGGGTGGGGAACGGTGCGCAAATGCAATTTTTTACTTTTTCTAATTATATATGATTATGTTAAGAAATTCAATATCTATTATAGTGCATACTGAAAGTAGAATAATTAGGGTATCAGATAACGTTTTTATTTTATTTTTTATGTTTAAGAGTTGACCACCACAACGATTCTCGCTTAGGTGCGCACCATTCCCCCACCTTCCCCTAATAGTCTTAAAACATGCTTAGTCTAAGGGAAAGTGGGGGAATGGTGCGCACTTGAGCAGAAATCGCTTCCATTGTAAGTTCTTTGAATCTAGCATAACGGCCAGTCCGTTACAGTAAGCTTAATTTATTCTAAAAAAAGTAAAAGAGGTGCCTTTGCTCACGATTCCATTTCCATGAGGTCAATCATACGCACGGATTGGACGGATTGGTGCGCACTAAATTACTGTTGGAAAAAATATTAAATTAAAATCAATGTAATTAAACGCTTATGTCAAAAGTATAATAATATTAAAAAATATTAATTGTATGGTAGACTTGAACGTAATATTTTAAGGATGCTTGTTCTCACCTGATTTATTTAACATTTATGGTGAACATGTCATGAGGATGGCTTTAGATGGATGCGCCGATGGAGTAACAGTGGCTGGTAGGAAAATCTCTAATTTAAGATTTGCTGATGACACTACACTTATAGCAACAAATGAGCAAGAAATGTTTATTTTTCTGCGAAGAGTTGAGTACGAATCCAATAAAGTTGGTCTGAAAATCACTAAAGCTAAAATAAAAATAATGGCATATATACAAAAACGCAACAGCATCTGTTAAACTTCATGACTTTACCGATAAATATAGAATTGAGCGAGGAATTAGACAGGGCGACACCATCTCCCCCCAACTATTCACTGCAGCTCTGGAATATGCCTTTAAAAAACTAGATTGGGCTAAAAGGGGAATAAATATTGATGGTGAATACTTAAGCCACTTGCGCTTTGCAGATGATATTGTCATTATAGCCGAGAGTTTAAATGAGGTTCACAAAATGATGGAAGAACTAAAACAGGCAATAGAACAAATAGGCCTGAACATAAACTTAAAAAAAAACAAAATACATGACCAATTTAGTTCCAAGTGATGTTATGAGGGTAGATGGGAACGAAGTACATCAGGTCTTTAGCTATATCTATTTAGGGCATGAAATTAGAATAGGAAAAGACAATCAAACTTGTGAGATCCAGCGTCGCATATGCTTGGGATGGGCAGCATTTGGCAAGATGCAAGATATTCTAAAAGGAACGCTACCGATCTGCTTGAAGAAAAATGTTTACAACCAATGCATACTACCAGTAATAACATATGGTTCCGAAACAATAACTTTAACCAAACATTCTGCAAATAAATTGAGAGTAACCCAAAAAAAATGGAAAGAGCAATGTTGGGAATAACTAGAAGAGATATGGTACCAAATAGAATAGTGAGAAAGATGACTAAAGTGATAGATGTCATAGAATAAATTGCACAAGCCAAATGGAGATGGGCTGGACATATAGCACGTTTTAAATGATAATATGTGGACCAAAAGACTAATAGAATGGAGACCTAGAGAAGACAAAAGACACCGAGGCAGACCACCAACAAGATGGATGGACGACTTGAGAAAAACAGTCGGAAATTGGATACAGAAGGCGCAAGATAGAGAACAGTGGAAGAACATGGAGGAGACCTATATCCAACAGTGGATGCAAGAGGCTGAAGAATGATGATGATGATGATGAAACATAATGGTAGTCGACAGATTCCATACTATTCAACTGATTAACATGTTACAGGAATACCAGATAGTGGACGGTTTTTCTATCTCGGGTCTAGTATAACTAACGATGGTAACTGTGAATCAGAAGTTCGAAGGCATATTGGTATGGCAAAAAATGCGATGAGTCCCCTAACTAAAGTTTGGAAAGACAGGTAACACTGGTGAATGCCCTTGAATTCTCAATATTTCTATACAGGGCAGATACTTGGACTCTTCGAGGACGTAAGCGCCAAAAAATTGACGCCTTTGAGATTTGGTGCTGGAGAAGAATGCTGCGCATATTTTGGACAGCTCATAGGACAAACATTTCTATTCTAAATGAACTCGAGATTAAAAAAATGCTGTCCACAATATGTCTGCAACGTATTCTGCAATTTTTATGTCACGTGGTTCGCAGAGGTGACGATAGTTTGTGATAGATTAATTGGTTCTGGAAACGTTTCGGGGAGAAGATCAAGAGGATGATCACCAACTACATGGTCCAACCAAATTAAGAATCCAGCTGGAAACTCATTCTACGAAGCTCCCAGAGTAACTGAAGATAGAGACCAATGGAGAAAAAATTGTTAGGAATATTGGAAGAAATCACGATCCTCAGTAATGGGAAAATGACAAAAGAGAGATATTCTGCGTGATTTCACGAGGCATATAACACAACATTTATACCATAATTCTTTGTTTCTTCCTCTTTTCTCGCAAATACAAAATATCTCGTTAGGTGCGGCTGGTTTTTCTAATGGTGGTGGAATGAAGCTTAATTGAACATCGTCTAATTCATCTTCAGTGATAATATCTAACAAATTACAGTCTGTTACATTAGACAACTCAGGTGTTAGCTCTTTCTGCATTCTCTTCTTTTTTTGATTGTCTTTAAGTTTTTTTCTGTCTGGCGAGATATCTGGTGATTCTTTATCAAAACATCTTCGATCAGTTGCTTTTCTTGCTCAGTTTTCTTGAGATTCTCGTCCCTTTATCGTCAATTTTGTCTTCATTGGTATGCTTGTAAGAATTTCCGATTGTTGCTTGTTACGAGATTTTTTTTTTAATTTCCGATTTAACAGTTTTTGCTGTTATTTGAGCAAAAACTAAAAAGGAATTTTCTTTAGATGTAGAAGGCTGAACATTTGTAATATCTAACTTTAAAACAAAATGCATCTAACATAACAGTAGATGCATTTTGTTTAGACGTTGTAGGTGCCTCCGGTAGAGAAGCAGCTTTTACTCTAATTTCCTTTGCTGGATTGGCAGTAGCAAAATTATCCTTATTAAATTTATCGGGATCTTACGAACCAGATTCCAGATGCACGAAAGCCCCACAGTGCCTTCTTCATAGTGACAACTTTAATAAATGCTTTATTTAACAGCTCAGAGATGTCATTTTTGGTTATTTTTTGATGGTAAAGTGGATTTAAAGGACTAAAGGAAAGGAAGGCTAAAGGTGATTTGAGGTGTGTGGTGGAAGTCACACCATATGAATGTTTTTTTCTTTGAAAAAATTATATAGATCAAGGTAGTTAACAAGCACTAAAAGATGATATCAGTTGACGGGTGCTTTGTATGTCTTACAAAATGGCACAGCCACTCAGTAAAAACGTTTTGTATAAATCTATCCGATTTTGGGATATTTGTATAAAGCACCAAGAAGTCTATTTTTTTCAAGTGTAAGAGACATTTTTTCCGAGGATAGATCAACATGGAGTAATACAATTTCCTGCAGCATTCATGCAGAAAACGGCTATAATAGTTCGTTTACGTTCGACAGATATAGCAGATCCTTCCTTTTTAGATCCTTTAGCTCTATAAACCTTTGGACATTTTTTTGGAGTGTTGGAATGCCAGTTTTGTCTATATTAAAAATTCTGTTTTGGCTCAAACTTAAACTTGTTCATGAGTATTATTGTATTAGAATAAAACAGTGTTGTTGACACTTTTTGGAATGCAGCAATCCTGTTCAAACTTGTTTCTTTTAGTTGTCTAAACGTTACATCAGGGTTTCTTTTTATAAACCCAATCTTTGCGGGCTAAACTCTTCTCTGTATTACAATTATGGGGGGTATTATTTTCTTCATCATACCTGAATATCAATCGTTTTAATTATTTAGGTGTTAACACGTACTCTCTTAATTATTTTTCTACTTGATCTGAAAATAAATCGATCCACCGTAAAAGGAGTAGCATTTGCAAACCTGTTCATCTTTTTCTTAAAATCGACTCGCGAATGTTGAAATCTCTTCCCGTTTCTCTTATTTTTTTCTGTCATTTTTGATTGCATACAGAGCATTGTGTAACTAAAAACTAACTAAAAGCTAGAAGAATTGTTGTAATTTTCAATAATCAGATCGGTTGATTGAAGATAATGGCGTCAACTGTTCACGAGATCGACCGAAAGATGTAGTATAGGTTCAGTTCTTAAAATCTTATACGGAATTTAAAAATACAATGCAGCGCATGATTAAACTCTGCACATCATTCCCTGAATAAAAAAATACCATTTGTTAATGATTAGCTGATAATTCAAAATTCTGAATGTGAGCTAAAAAGAGATCAATGAATTATTTCAGTTACCTAGGGTGTTGTCCAAGTTTTTTAGAAAGATACAGATACTGATCACAAAATTGACAGCTTTCATTATGGACAGATAACCCTAGATGTCAACGAGGAAAAGAAGATTTCCCAGTAGAATTTACTAAAGAAGACAGTTTACTAAAAAGAGGAAACAAACATTATTAGCTTAATATCTTTTTCTATACTTTAGACTTTTAAGTATCGATAAACGTAATAAATAAATGATGTTAAATCGGGACATCAGGGTGGTCATTCAGTGGTTGGCTTCACTTTATCAATTTATCATTTTATAAAACACTTCGTTTAGGCATTGATTATAAAAACCACCCGCTGGGTGGGTTTAATAATCAATGTTTTAGGTACACTCTCACTTCACTACAAAATGCAGCACTAGCTTGTTGGAAGCAAACAATTCAATTTCATTTGGATCGTTATTATAAGGGAAAAACCTTGCAGTTGAGGTACCAAAAATTTTGTTAAAAAAATATATATATCCTCTACCTATAAGAGATACTTTCATCTCTTGTTAAAGGTGTTCTTTATTTTTACCTTATTCTTATATTTGCTAGATCTTAAATCCTTTTACCCTTTTATATATCTGGTTCAAGCTTCAACGTTCTGCCTTTTAATCGTTCATTCATTATGTCTTTTTAATGAATTCTACATTGATCTATCTCTAGTTATATACGCTGTATTATAATAGCTCTTCTCTTTTCCTTTATTCTTATTTTTGTGGTTATGATTCCTAGATCAGTAATCAGTGCACGCTACACATTTATCAGCTTCTAACGTCTTTTTTACTTTCCTAGTCTTGCTTCAATCCTTACAATTACTAGGTCATCAATCTGCACCTTCTTCCTTATTCTATTTCTGATCGAACCCATTCACACCATCACGCAACCCACAATAATTGCTCGATGATTTGTGGTGCACGCTCGTCCTCCAACCAACAGGTGGGAACCTCTCGAACCTATCGCATTATTCAAAGATCTATTTACTTAGAATTTGCGTAATCGAAAAGCCAATAAACAAAGATCAAATTACAAGCACTTCATAAATCGTCGTGGTAATAATTTGCAATAATTTGTCTTGCCGCAAACGTTAAAGGTGGGGCTAAAGTGCATATATATCTATCTTCTGAACAAATAAACTATTATGCAGAATGTAATATCAATGCAGTTTTATCGTTTGTAATAAAGATTTATTTATTTTATGAGTAATTATTTTATTAATAAAAACAGTCTATTTCAGATATTTTTTCTGAGTTCCATAAGGGATGATTTTATTACCCTGTGTGAATAACGGCGCCCCACCTAACTTCAGATCACCTGATTTTATACCTTCCCTTAATCGATTATGATAATCACGTGTCTATTTCTTTTAAAGGTTATCTGTAAACTGAGATCTAGTAAATAAAAGAAGAGGGTAACCTTCCTAGAATCATCACTATACTCTCCTTTTACTGTTGACAATGCACCCTACGGAGATAAGCCAAAACGGCTTTTGGGTACACACAATTGATAGTTGTTTACACTTTACTCAGTATACAGGGATCTGTAGTATTAATACCATATTACATTGCAAAAAAAATAAATGTGATTTTTTATAGAAAATTTTATAGACTTTTGCAAATATGTAAATAAAATGAAATGAAAAATTTGTAGGTATTAATGTATTGCTATTGAATTAACCCAAAAATATGCAAAAATATTTAAAAATGTGCAAAACATCTTATTAAAATGCATTAAGTGCAAATTAAATGCAAAGTGCATTAAAAGTGCACAAAAATTCGTAAAACTTTTTCTGTCTCTATTGTGATGACTACTGACAATAGTATACTTGATTTGGAAATGCGTAATAGAACAGTGCAAAGTAGGTGTTTTACATAAATAATAGAGAAGAAGAGAAGAGAGACAGGGAAGAACTTTGTTGAGAATTTAAAACTAGACTTCGGCACCCATTTTAGAGCCATTATTATGGTTCTGTTCGAGTTTAACGTCTCAATCTGCCTACTTGCTTCCCTCGTGACGTAGCAGTATCTTGTTCTATAGAAATACAAAAACCGTCAAACGGTACTGAGTTCGAGTTCTCAATCTGTCTACTCCTCATTGTCGAGTGACGACTGGTCTTACCGGTCTTTTATCCTCTCAATATGCGTGGAAACGGTCTGAGCTGGATGGTTTGAGGAGGATGGTCGCTGAAGCAGTGGTCGCCATGTTGCCGGCAGTCTTTCAGCGTCATCGTGTCGTATCGTCAGCGTGTTTAAGCTGTTAGGACGTTTTTCAATTTCGGTGGCTTCACGAATACTTTTAGATTTTAAGAAGCAGACCGCTGCGATGATTTTTGCTTTTTCTAAGCTATTTTGTGACTATGTTGTGACTGAAATCTATTTTGTGACCCATCTGAATACGATGTTGGGCTAGGGCTAAAGTTGTATCGGGATGTTTTACAGATATATAATGTTTGAAAATACGGCAATGGATTCGTCGGTTTGTCTATCCTATGTATGAACGTAGGCAACTGGAACAAGGTATCTCGTAGATACCATCATCATTGGGGATTGGGGTGATCTTTTATGGATCTGACGAAATTGGACAACTTGAAATGAGTAGTGAAGATGGTTTTGATGTTCCGGCGATTAAGAGTTCTATTGATCTTGTTAGTAACTTCTTCTTCCTTTTTTATGTAGGCTTTAAAGCCCGAATCTTCTTTAATATTGGCCTAATACATTATTTAAATTATCGTACTATCTTTTTCTTGGTCTGCAAATATTTCTTCATCTATTTGGTGACTTATCTCGTGCTATTCATACTATCCTATCATTTGCCATTCTACTAATGTGTTCGTTCCACTCCTGTATCCTTTTCAGGTCTATAAAACATAGATATGCTGGTTTATTGTACTCCATGGCCTTTTCTGTGATTTGTCTAGTACGGCCTTTGTGTTAAAGGTTGTAGCGCCATTAGAAGAAAAAGAAGAGTATAGTCGCCAGAAATCGGGTAGAAGACGACGAATCTTAGAGCAAGCTAGGATCCACAAAGAATGATATTGATGATGATAATATTGATCGTAATGTCCATTCTTTCATCCCTGAACAGCTCTTGTATAAATTTGTTATATTCTTGTACCTATTTTATCTTTGGTGTTATACATTAACTGTCCATTGATATTTTCGAGAGGGCAAGGTTATTTTTTTTATTGAGATATGAAAATTCGTTCACTTTCTTGTATAAAATAAAAGAATCTTGCCTCTTTCTAATTTTTCCATTTTTTTACACTTTTGGCCAACTCTGGTCATAGATAAACACTGTACTGTCATTTTTGTTGCATAAGTTCACATAATACATATTGCTATTTGTCACTATTAGTGTAAAATTAATAATACTGCCTGTTTTGTTAGTAGAAATCTAAATATTAACATATAAATACATAGATACAACAGATAACGATAAATTTTATATTAATTAGAAATTTGAATATTTTGTAAGTAATTTAGATGCTTCTTAATAATAATATTTTATACTTGAACATATTATGTAGGTGTTTACATTATTAGTTTACTAAAATGACTGCAACTTCTGACAAGAAAAGTTAAAATATTTTAAAATTATTTGTCACTGGTTTATAGCATTGCCTTGAGGCTTATCAGCTGCGTCACAAAAACTGTACTAAATAATTTGTAAATGTAGTAGATAAGGCGTTTTTTCTTCTGTTCTCGAATTTATCTCACATCTACTACCCTATGCACTTTCTTGTTATAGTTTATGCCTCAGATTACTCAGATTATTTTACGCATTCCCGTAATTTAAAAATAGAAAATGACGTACATCGCAACTATGTTAATAATTACATATTTGCAATAATAAATCCATATTTTATGCAAAAAAATTTGTAATAAATAAATCGAAAGCAAATAGAAACAATTTTATGATGCATACATTAACAATAATATGATATGAAACAAAGTTTCTAGAATTCCTTATTCATAATATCATTAAATGAAAATCAAGCAAGATAAAGATCTAACTTATTAACATATTTTAATAAAAAATTAAGATTCAATTATGATTGAGATTCTATTATAGTGATGTTTCGCTGCACCTTCAGCAGACATTATCAAAGGCAATGCAGCAGTGATAATAAGCTTCTATCGTCCACTGATCAATCTTCCTATCTATATTGGAATTTTCGGCGCGTCTGGAGAAGGTTTTGTGTTTCACAGCATTGAGAATGCTGAGATTACCAGAAAGCGTTTGATTGTGTTAATGACTCAAAATTAGTAAGATTGCTCCAGGAACGTTCGATAGATGAGAATGACCTTCAAATCATAAAGAACCTTTATATGAATCAAGTGGCATCTGTGAGAGTAGGATTCGAGTCTACATTATATTTCTCGATCGAAAAAGGTGTACGACAGGGTTGTGTTCTGTCACCTCCCTTTTTAATCTTTACTCTGAAACGATTTTCGATAGAGCCGTAAGTGACACTGAAGATGGAATCAAAATCAACGGACAGACTATTAGTAATCTTCGCTATGCTGATGATACAGTCATAATAGCTGATAGCCAAGAAGCGCTACAACTAATAGATAGAATAATCACTAAAGTAGAACGACTGGACTCGAAAAATAATACTGACAAGATGAAGGTAATGGTGGTTAATAGAATACGAAATATGCAATCAAATATAAGAGTAAATAAGAACATCCAAAAGGTCCAAAAGTTCAGATATCTCGGTAATTGGAGATCTAGATCCAGACATAGAGATACGTAGCAGAATTGAGCAAGACAGAACAGCATTTACTAATATGAGAACCTTGCTAAGCAACAGCAGCCTTAATTCAACGCTTCGATATCGCTTTGTAAAATGTTACATTTACTCCATACTGCTATATGGTGTATAAACCTGGACCATAAAGACCAATGTGATGAATCGATTGGAGACATTTGACTTGTGGGTATTTAGAAGACTACTTAAAATTCCCTGGACAGATCACACAACAAATCTTAAAGTATTAAATCGAATGGTCAGAGAACGAGAATTGTTACCAATAATAAAAAGAAGAAAAAATGCTTATCTGGGTTATATATTTCGAAATTCCAAGTACCAGTTCTTAAAGCTTATTATGGAAGGGAAGATAGAAGGAAAACGGGGCATCGGAAGAAAGAAATACTCATGGCTTACAAACATAAGGGATTGGACAAACCTCGATGCCCATGCACTCTTTAGAGCCCCACACAAGATCGAGAGGAGTGTGCCAGAATTGTCGCCAACATCCACTAATTGGATAGGGCAACATCCACTAATTGTTTTTAATGCCGACAGTCTGTGTGAACATCCATCAGAAATATGATGCACTAAGAATCTTCTTCCAATAAGATTTGGTGATTATTTTTTATCAATTATCATTCAATCTTCGCTTATCCACTGCTGGACATAGATCTCCCTCATAATTTTCCATATGTTCCTGTTTTAGATCGTCAGTCCAACGTGTTGGTGGACGACATCTGCTTCGTTAGGCATCATCTCTTGGTCTCCATTCCAGTATCTATTATTTTTTATCAATAATAATATAATAATACAATCAAAATAGTAAATATGTGTTCTCTAACGGCTGATTTTTCGCTGTCACCAAGACGACTTCTTCCGCTTGTACCCAAACAAACGACTATTACACTATGTTTTGTTGTTCCAATGTATACTTAATAACAACTAGAGCGAAGGCGGTAAATTGTGATAATGAACAACGGTTTTCTTGGATCTTTTTTTCTTTTCTTTTATCTTTTAGATCTCGTTAGTATTAAGGTTGACTCTCTTGGACGTGTTTATCGGTTGATGTCTCTTGCAGCATAACCGCTCAGTCTCAAAAAACGCTTTTTCAAATTGTTTCAATTCTGCTCTTAAATATTTTGGTTCACATATTTGGGAACCATGTTTCGTTGTTCTATTTAAAAATAAAAAGTTTGCAAAAGCTGGCATAATGGACATCTGATTTGAATAAACTGACAAGTCCAGAGAGCACGCGAATATTACAAATAGATAAAGCTTTTTTACTTGAGGAAGGTTATCGGTAAGCTTAGGTCATGCTCCCTTCGAAATGCAATACTAATCTCCCAAAGTAGGTACATAAAGATGATTTACAACGTCATCATCATCATTATCAATTAGCCTATATTTGTCCACTGCCGAACGTAGGCCTCCCGTAAAATTTTCCACCTATTTCTACTCTATTTCTATTTGAGCTTATTGCATCCAGTTTGTGGTGATGCGCTTGATATCATCCATCCATCTAGACGGTGGTCGTCCTCTGCTTCGATATGCATCTTGCCTTGGTCGCCATTCCAGAATCTTTCTGGTCCATCTGTCATTCGTTAATCTGGCAACATGTCCGGCCCAAGCCCATTTAGCCATGGCTATTTTTTCAACTGCATCTGTGACTCCTGTTCTTCTTCTTCTTATTTCTAGGTTTGGTACTTTATCTCTGATGGTAACACCTAATATTGATCTTTCCATAGCGCGTTGTGTACCTCTTATTTTATCTATTGTTCTTTTTGTCAGAGTCAGTGTTTCTGCACCATATGTAAGAACCGGTAAAACGCTCTGGTTAAAAACCTTTCTTTTTAAACAAACTGGGATACTAGACTTGAAAATGTTATTCAATCTACCAAAGGCAGCCCATGTGAGACCTATCCTTTTATCCTTAAGTGATGGAGTTTAAATATCTAGGCATCATATTATCTAGCTACGGAAAACTAGAAACGGCAGTGGAAGATCAAGTGAATAGAGCAAACAGAAACGCACGTTGCCTGAATGTAACAATATGGAGAAATAATAATATCGGAAAAGAAATAAAAGACAGAATTTACAAAACAGTCATCAGATCAATAATGGCATACGCGGTAGAAAAACAACCTGATACAGCGAGGACAAAAAGGACGTTAAGAACAACAGAGATAAAATCATTTAGAAAAATTAATGGTAAAACACTACAGAGCTAGAAGTAGAGATACACGACTTACATGCAAGGTGGAGTACATCAAGGACTGGCTAAGAAATAGAATAGTAAAATAGAACGATCATATTAGCAGAATGATAACAAATAGAGTAGTAAAGACAGCGAGAGACGGTTCCTCAATAGGAAGACCATGAAAACGATAGAACGACAACTTACTGGAGGCACATTGAAAAAGAGTCGTGTCATCATAAAAAAAAGAAGAAGAAATGTTTAATACATTTTATATAATAAGGGTTTCTATTTTATAAGAAGAACTATCATTTTCGAGTTCTTCTTCTTGATCTGTAATTGAAGGATAGTTTTAACAATTATCACGAGAGCAAGTTCCGCAGGTTGCACTACAAAAAAGTCTAACTTTTTGACAACTGCACGTTGTACCACATCCTTTTAAAGAATTTCAAAATATCATTATAAGCAGTGCTTCTGGTGCAGGCTTGTTAACGTTTTTTACTCGATGCAAGAACAACCAAAGCAACCAGTTTCAGAGTCGCAGTTTGCAAAATATAGATTTTCATGATGGTCGCCAACATTCGAAACGGATAGGTACTACAAGAAGAACACTACTGGTTGCCAAAAACCTTCGCAATTTATCGATACCCAATCAGTAGAGCAAACATTTTTGTTCCCAAGTCAAATTTGAGCTTGCACATAAACTCTTTTAAAATGTTCGTTGAGAGCATCAACAGTAGTAGCTTTAATTAAATACTGTTTTTTGAGTTATTTGAGCAAATTGAAATGTTAATAACATTGTTTTTGTAAATTCTCTATCGATTTCGGGGGTTATTTAAAGATTAAATATTTTAACCTCCGAGAAGGCGTTACACTTATCCCTGGTGTGAAAGCATATATCGGCACTATATACCTTTTTATTTTGGTACCTATGTTTTTTTTGCGTATGTCAAATTTCATGGCAATCGAAGTAGTTTTTTAACACATTGATTGCCAGAGCTATTAAAAAAAATCTGGGGGCCACGCGTATATTTTCGTGTATTTGTTTTTATGAGATTTCGCATAAATTTCGCATGTTTTTTAGTGATTTCGCATTCATAGAACCCTAAATTGATTGAAACACCCTTGATTTTACTTAAAAAATATGTCGCTCAAATATGTCCGACGTGGCCTCGTGATCATTGATTCATCGCTCAGGGCCACGTCAGCCGTATATGAAAGTGAAAGTGATGTGAGATGTTTAGACTACGATTCAGACGATTCTTTGAACGACCCAAATTGGGAAATTGATCTTGAATTAGATTTAGAAGAATCTGTAGAAAGCATGGAATCAATACTGCAAGATCTTGAAGCTGAAGAAAATCAAGAAAGTGAAGATGAAGCTAATGACGATTCGCAAGAAGTATCAGAACCAGAATTGAACCTGTTCCAGATACACCCAATTGGAATTTGTACGAGGGTCGTCACAAAGATTTTCCTTTTACAGGAAAGCATGGCCTACAGGTAAATTTACCGAATACTATATCAGCTTACGAGACATTTTGTTTGTTTATTGACGATGAGGTTATAAATTTTATAGTCGATCAGACAAATAAATATGCTGAAGCACAAATGAAAACAGCACGTATATCACGATCGAGTCGCTTGAAACAATGGGTTTCGACAAATAATCAAGAAATAAGACAATTTTTTGGTCTTCTAATTTGGATGGGTTTAGTGAAATATGGTAGTATTGCATCTTACTGGTCAACCAAACAAATTTATCAAAATAGTGTTGCTTCAAAAGTGATGTCTCGTAACAGGTTTGAGTTGCTGCTTCGTTTTATTCATTTTTCGGAGAATAGTAGTTCCCAAAATCGTCTAAATAAAATACAGCCTCTTGTAGATATTTTGCATAGAAAATTTCAAACAACGTATTTTCCAGGAGAAGACTTTGTAATAGACGAAACATTAGATCCTTGGCGTGGTAGACTAATATTCCGTCAATATATACCAAACAAAGCTCATAGGTATGGTGTAAAGGTGTTCAAACTATGTTCTACCAATGGTTACACTTAGAATACTAAAATTTATGCTGGGAAATCTGATGACTATGACAAAAATGTTGGATTGGGTCAGGCAGTTTGCCTTCAGCTTTCAGAAAATCTATTAGATCAAGGCCGCACATTATATATCGACAACTTCTACACCAGTTATAACTTAGCATTGTCACTTCTTGATAGAAATACACACACTGTGGGAACAGTTAGAAGCAAGAGAAAATACTTACCCCAAAATGTTATGTCTGCAAAATTAAAAAGAGGTGAATCAGTAGCACGAGAAGACGAAAATGGAATAGTGGTAATGAAATGGCGCGACACTCGTGATGTTAAAATTTTATCAACAAAACACTCACCAAATATGACTCAAATAGATGAGAGAAACATTCATCCAAGTACCAGTATACAAAGTAAGAATCGTAAAAAACAAACAAAAGAAAAGCCTGAGATAGTGGTAGCGTACAACAAGGGAAAACCAGGAATTGATTTGTCCGACCAATTATTGACTTATGCTTCTACACTACGCAAGGGCGATAAGTGGTATCGAAAGCTTCCTTTTGAATACCTGCTTGAAATTTCAATATGTAATTTATAAGGTTGTTAAAAGTCCTACAGCCTCTAAAACTCAAATAAACCTCACAAAAATACGATTATTTAGGGAACAACTGGTACAAGATCTTTTAAATATAACGGAGATACCAACAAAGACTCTTAACATAAAAAACACGCATTTCTTACAAACAAAAAAGGATGAAAATAACAAAAGAATTCGACGAATGTGTGTCTTTTGTTACGCCAAGATGAAAGAAGAAGAAGAACGATATGTTGTCCGGGACAAAGCAAAAAGAGTATACACTTACTGCCCGGATTGTACCTCTCAACCATTTATGTGTTTGGAATGTTTTGGAGTCAATCATAAACCCAATTGACTATTTTGTATTTTATTTTGGATGATGCCCTAATCTTAAATGGATCAAAGACCAATATGGTAACCTTTTCACCTTCTACTATGAAGATGAGTCCATTAGTAAGGCTTGACAATGGGTCTGTGGTAAATAGCCACTCCACCAAGTTGTTAGGTGTTTATCTGGATTCTAATTTGTCTTGGAGTTCTCACGTTGATTATGTAGTGGGAAGATTGTCTGTACACTGTTATGTTCTATGGCAGCTTAGGAATTTTGTCTCCCTAGAAATCTTGAAACTTTACTATTTTGCTCAATATTGCTTAGTTTGTTGGGAAATTGCTCGCGTATTAATGAGATGCTTGTTCTTCAAAAAAAAAATTATTCGTACCACGACGTTTAGAAGGCGCTTGGATTCCTGTAGACCAATTTTTAAACAATTAAATATTTTAACTGTAATTTCGCTGTATATTTTCAGTTGTGTTGTATGTGTAAAGTCACATAGATGTAATTTTATTTCCAGAAATGATGTTTCCTTAATGAGTGGCTACAACTTTCGTTACAGAAATGATTTGGTGACCCCTGCTCGTCACTTGACTGTTGTGGGCAAGGGTCCTTACCAACATGCGTTAGTTTGTATAATAAATTACCTAATTATGTTAAAGAGTTAAATATTTATGTATTTAAGAGAACAGTTAAGAAATTACTTCTGGCAAACACTTTCTATTCGTTAGAGGAATACTTGCAGGCATCTTTTTAACAATTTGTAGGTTTTTGTGTATATTTTATGTTTTATGATTGTGCTTATAGTTTTTACTTTTTTTTACTACCTATGTACCTATAGTTTTTTAGATTGTATTTTGACGCATTTCAATACTTGTAAAAGTCAGATGACATAAAGAATATTGATTGATTGATTGATTGATTGATTGATTGAAAAAATAATTTTTTTGTTTTTACTGTAAATTCTGTTTATCAATTAATTTCAGCTGCAATCCAACCACAGTTGTTTTGTAGGAGGCCAACATGTAATGCCTGATGTTAAAATATGTATAGTGTCACTCAAATATGAGCGACGCGACGCTATATGATACACAAGAAAAATCATGGTGTCGGACATATATGAGCGACGTGGCGATCAATGTGTTAAAATCCTGAGCAAAAACCGTTAAATAATTGACTACAATTGGATAATTGAAAGGACAGCAAAATAAATAAAATTGAAATATCTCGAACAAATAAAGAGTGCAGTAAATACAGCATTTTAGGTTTAATAATTTAAAGCAAAATATACAGCAGAAGTAATGTGAAAAGAAGGAGAATATCTTGAGTAAAAAATCTAAGGGAATGGTATGGTTGTAGTACAGAACAACTTGTTAGAGCAATTGCTTCAAAAGATAGTGACCATAATGATTGCTAAGCTCCGTAACGGAGATGGCACTTAAAAAACAAGTGTAGTGCTAAGTCACCTTACAAAATAAATGTAGTCAATGAACAATAATGCATCTTTAAGGAGAGAGTTACACTTAGTAGTGATATTACTCCTTTGAATATTATAAAACTGACAGTAGAAATTAAACCATTTTATATTTAATTAAATTATTAATTAATTAAAATAAATTCGTTTGCCAGATACTTGTAACTTAAACTTAATGAAACCTAAGCTTCTGCTGACATTGATTGACACGAAACGAAGACATACGAAGTTTCTTGCCAATTTTAATGCAAATCTGATGTATAATCAATTCCATCTCAACGTTAAATTAAATCTAATTTTATTCTACCTTTGGATATTCCGTGTTCAAACAGAGAGAGCTAAACACGGTTTTCTGGATGGTAAGAGGTATAATCAACGATTTCTATTAACTTCCAAGTCTTCTAAATTCGCCGCAGTCATTCGAAAAGAACCTTCGGGCTGAATACCTTTTTTATAATACCAACTGGACCATTTAAGATGACTGTTATTAGAGATATTTTACATTTCTATTAGAAAAATAGGAGGCAGTGGCGTAGAAATGCACTAAATTCTGCATGTAACTTCAGTTTCCATCTGAATATACTAAACACAAAGCGATTTAGGATATTAAACTATATCAAATACTTAATCGGAGACCGGTGCTCATGTATGGTGTGAAACGTGGACCCTGACCAAAGAAACTGAAAGAAAACTGGGAGAGGAAAATCCTCAGAAGAATCTTTGGGCCTTATCATGATATTAACAGCAACCTATAACGAATGAGAATAAATGCTGAAGTCAAGCAGATGTATAGAGCGAGCGACATAGTCCAAGAGATTAAATCTCAACGTCTAAGATGGACTCCCTAATAACCGCCTTGCCAAGATTATATGGGAGGCAGCCCTCACAGGAAGAAGGCCCTTAGGACGTCCACGAATGCGATGGAGAGACAATATATGGTCAGATCTAAGAACAATGGGGTTATCCACTGACCCAACTATTATGGACCGTTCAAGATGAAAGCAAGTTGTGCAGTCAGCCAAGACCCACCTCGGGTTCTAGTGCTACGAGAAGAAGAGGAAGAAGAAATACTTAATCGATTATACATGGGTTTA
Source organism: Diabrotica balteata (assembly GCA_918026665.1). Lineage (NCBI taxonomy): Eukaryota > Metazoa > Arthropoda > Insecta > Coleoptera > Chrysomelidae > Diabrotica > Diabrotica balteata. The sequence continues at coordinate 164,991,409 of OU898276.1, read as the reverse complement.
GTATTATAATCAAAGTGGAATCTTTTGTTATAATTCACATGTAACCAATAAATACACTATTTATTAAAATCTTTCACTTTTTTCTTTTATCTTCACTCATTGTGTGTCTTCCTGTGCCATTTTGTTCATCGTATCGTCGATTTGTTTCTTTCTGTTTTAGTGTTGGTATCCACTTCGGTATTGCTCGTCTCTGCCAATCCATCGATAATTGTGTTATTTCTTAAACTTTAGGGGAAGGGCGGGCAAGATGGCATACTTAGTTTATTTTCCATATATCTGAGACATAAATAGAGATAAATCATTCCTTTTGATGTATAATGATAGCCAGGTCATTTGTCTACTATTCTAAGTAACAAAAAATCACTCATACAAAGAGATTTATTAAAAAAAAATCAAAATGTAAACAAAAACCATTACCCATGTACCAAAATGGCATACACATAAACAATAGTGTTAAATACAAAAATAATTATAAATTTTTATTTTTACGAAGAAAAAAAATTGAAATTAAACATTTTAGTTCATAAAGTTCGCAAATAAATTGTTTTGTTTTTTTGGGAAGTCCAGCACATTCTGAATGTCACCAGTTTTGGCAAATTTGGCATCTTAACCATCCTTCATTAGATTTGGCCTACTAAACGTATCATTGCAGTAAATGCAAGCGCAGTCCTCTTGTTTATCATCATCAATACTAAAGGGTTCTTCTTCATCACTTGATATATTGTTCAGTATTGGTCTGGTCACAATATTTCTCTTGCCTTTTCTCTCCGACTGATGTCTATCTTTGTTCACAATGCGTCTTCCATCACTTAAATCATTGACTATTTTCTTTTCACGAGGCGACGTCCCCTTTTCTGCTTTTTATTTCTTGTGCTTTTTCTTTTCACGAGGCGACGTCCCTTTTCTGCTTTTTATTTCTTGTGCTTTTTTTTTTCATTTTCTTTTTCGCGGAGATATTTCAGGAAGGGGCTCTCGGTTAATACATCTCGGTATTGATTAGATTTACGTTTGGTAGATTTTCTTACATTACTCTGAGGTACGGTGCCAATTCCATCAGAATTCCTTTAATAGATTCATCTTTAGAACCAGATGCCGATGGTTAACATTAACATCAGCAGGTAAAGATGTAGAAGCAATGTCAGGTTTATTAGTAGAACCAGGCACATTCTCAGGAACATCTGTAGTTGCACTAGGCAAAAATGCATGCTCCGGAAAAATGTCACGATTTATAGGTGATATTCCTGTGGCCCGAAAACCATTTATTGCGATTTCAATATTTGCTGTTTTCTCATATGCTTTCTGGAAGAGACTGGACACTTGATATATGGTTATTGCACGACCAGGATTTTCTCTGAGCCAATGAGTAACAGCTTGATTATAATATTTATGGAGTGGTCCGGAAAAGTCAACATCCAATGGCTGAAGGTAGTGCGTGCAGTGTGCCGGCAGGCAAAGTAATACCACTGAATTCTGTTTAGCTAATTCTAAAGCTTCGCAGCTTTTATGGCTGGAGTGTCCGTCTAAAATTAATAATGCTTTCTGCGTAGGATTCGGCCTGACATGGTCAATGAAATGTTGCATCCACCTTATGAACAAATCTCCGGTCATGTATCCTGATTCATTATGCAATTTTAATATTCCTACAGGTGCGCCGTCATATAAAAGTGGGTTAAATCTTTTTCGGGGGAAAAATTATTGATGGTGGTACTTAAGTTCCTCCAGAACCCATGCACACTACAACTGTTGTGTGTACACCCCTTTCTGCGCTCGTGATAGAGCCCACTTGTTTTTTTCCTTTCTGAGCAAATACTTTTGGCGGAACTTGGACGGTGGTCAAGGCTGATTCGTCCATGTTGATATCATGGTATTTTGAATTTTGTGTTCTTTAACAACTTCTTCTAACTTATCAAAAAATTTATTTACCTGAGGCTTATTGAATGATGCCTCGGCCCGTGCAAGAGACGTAGCTTCTGGAAGACGTAATGATAATTGCGGATTTCATTGGCGAAAACCATGCAACCATCCTTTGCCAGCCATCTTGGTCACTTTATTGAACGGATGATTAATCTTCATTTTCTCTGCAATGCTATAGGCTAGCTTGCATAAGTCTGCTCTTGTCACGCCGAAAAACCGGATTCAAGATACAGAATGTGGGCAACTATTGCAGTCTCCATATCTTCGTTTTAAAACTGTTGCCAGGGAGCCGAAATGTTTTTTTGCTTCAATGGCAATTTTATTTTTATTACCTGCTCGACGTCGTAGTGTTGAGAACGGTACATGAAATGTATTGCTTGCTTTAAGCCAACCCATTTCGGAATTTCGGATTGTCTCCAAAGCTATTTGCATGTCTTCCTCACTCCAACTATTTCTATTAGACTTTCTTTTATATGCATAAACCATCTGCAAAAAAAACTGAATATGTACCTTAACCTGAAAAACTGACGGGAAAAATGGCATAGTATTTTGCCCGCCATAATGCTATACCATTTTGCCCGTTTTGTATTTGCCGACTACTGATAGTTGAAAAAAAATTAATAATGGAAATAAACACAATTTTTATTTAAGGTCACATGCAGCGTATAAAACATAATTACCAAAAGTGACTTCAAAAAGCTCTATAACCTTAATTTAATAAATTATTTAATAAAACTTACATTGACGCATCGAACTCGACCAGCACTTATTCACAAATACACAAATCTCGTGGCCGGCCGTTAAATTAGGTGCACGAGACTTAATGTGGACAGTGTTGCCACTGTTTATAATAAGTATCCAGAATTGCGTGACGTAGAACCGTTAGCTTGACTACGAGAACAAAAAAACCATTTTCCCGCCTATGCCATTTTACCCGCCCTTCCCTAAAACTGTGTCAACTTTTTTCATGATGTTTTTCTGTCAAAACGTATTTAGTTGAGAAGAGTAACTTCCTTTTATCTTTCATGACTTGATTATTTTCACATGTATTCTTCCACCCTTGAAGGTTCCCGAACCAAGTAAGCCAATCGCTTCCGTTATATCTTCGTTCAATATCTTCTTCGCCATTACTCAACCCGGCACTGTCGTATCCCATATACGAGGTACTAACACAGATGTTGGATGTTATCGGTACCACCGAACGTTCCTTCTCATTATGTATTCGAAGTATCGGCGATCCGAAGATTAAAAGTTGGTGGGCGTGGCTGAGAGGATGATAACGCCGGGGTACCTTACAATAAAAATTTGCATGCTTTAGTATTTGTGTTCTTAAACAGAAACCCCGACAGCTGTAATTGATATGGCAAAAAAGAACGTGCAGATTTTCGTCTGTTTCGTTTCGATTTTGGGCACCAGCTGTCTGATATACCAGGATTATTTTTTATATTAGCATCGTATAATCTGTTGATCCACAAGTTTAGGCGGATTATTTTTATGCGATTTTAAAGTTGTGCGGTTTGTATTTCATCCAAAAAATTATCCAAAAATTTCTATTATTAACTATTATAATTAAATATTAACTATTCACATTCAGATGTCAGTAAAGTTCATAATCATCATCATCATCCAGCACTTTGCGTCCACTGCTGGACATAGGAGTCCCTCATTTTTGTCCATTGTGCTCTATCTTGAGCACTTTTCATTCAATTTTTTGACATGTTCATGAGATTGTCAGTCCAACGTGTAGGGATCTTCCTTTACTCCTTTGGTCTAACCTCGGCCTCCACTCAAGCAATCTCTTCGTCCACCTTTCATCACTAATTTGGGCGACGTGTCCGTCCCAGTTCCATTTCAGTGTGGCAATTCGGGAAATTACATCGGTAACTCCTGTTCTTTGTCTTAAGTCTTCATTTCTAACTCGGTCACGAAGCGATATACTCAGCATTGATCTTTCCATTTTCCTTTGAGCTATTTGCAGCGTTTTAGAACTTGTAGCTGTCAATGTCAAAGTTTCGGCACCATAGGTCATTACAGGCAACACGCATTGGTCAAATGTTTTACGTTTTAAGGAAATTGGTATATCGCTTTTAAAGATATCTTTAAGTTTTCCATAGGATGCCATGCTAGGTTTATTCTTCTTCGTAGTTCGCAAGTTTGGTTTATCGTAAGATTTATGTATTTTTCCACCAACTCTATGTCGTTGTCTCCAATATTGACATTTCCGCTAGGTACTAGGTTTGTCATAAATTTTGTTTTGTAGATTTTTATTTTAAGATCCAAACTGGCACACACTAAATGAAATTCATGTAGCATTGTAGATATACAACCACCTTATTTAGCCACCAGATCAAGGCATAATTGCAACGTTTAAAAAATATAACATAAAGGCAACTTACAAATCTATTGTGAGTAAACTAGAAAATGAGCCCCGAACAGTAAAAGACGTGTGGAAGCAATTTTATATTTTTGATTGTTTTATTTACGTTGCATCTGCTTCCGCTCAAATAAGACCAAGAACTTCAAATGCCTGCTGGAAAAAGGTTTGGCCAGCATGTGTAACAAGCAATGCAACCATTCAAACATCGACACTATCTTCTTCTTAGGGTGCCTGTCCGTTCCGAACGTTGGCGATCATTCTAGCTATAATGATTTTATTGGTTGCTATACGAAATAGCTGCGTTGATGGTCTTTCTATAACATGCTCTCTGGTTAGCAAGCCAAGATATTCTTCTTCGTCCTGGGGCTCTTTTTCCTTCAGTTTTACCCTGCAAAATGCATTGAAGTAGCTCGTATCTGCCTTGATTTCTCATTATGTCCCAAGTACTCCAGCTTACGGCTCTTCACAATGTTGACCAAATCCGCGGTTGTGTTCATCCTCCGTAATACTTCGTCATTGGTGACATTTTCTGTCCATGGTATCTTAAGGATTCTTCTGTATAACCATAATTCAAAAACCTGAAGTTTTGATATAGCTTTCGGCGACACTATCAGATGAAATAATTAATTTGGCACATGAAATTGGCGGAGATGGTTTTAATACCGTCAGCCAAGATGATATAGATACATTGCTTGTGGATAATGTATTAAGTGATAATGATATAATTGATCAAACTTTAGATCTAACTTTAGATGGCAAGGTGAGTCTAGAAGATGATAATGATGTGGAAGAAAAACCAACCCCCCTTACTGCCAGATTAATTCGAGAAGGTCTTCAACATTCCAGTAAATTAGAAAATCGTTTTCTTATTAATGACCCTAATTCTAAACGAGCATTTAAATTACAATGTGAGCTGCAGAACTGCATGTCAAGAAATCGTGAACTACATAAAAAATTACTAGCATCCTCATCGCAAAGTTTAATTACTGATTCATCATCATCATCATCATGAAGTGAAGGGGCTCGACAATCCGTTGTGAATCTTGGCCTGCTCACAAAGAAGTCGCCACTTCTATCGATTCCTGGTAACTTCTCTCCATCTTCTAACCCTTAGAATCTGTAGATCTTCTTCTACAACATCAATCAATCTCATTCGTGGTCGTCCTCTACTTCTTGTGCCCTCTGGTTTTGAAAATGTTAATCTCTTCGTGTATTCGTGATCTGACATCCTAGCAATGTGTCCAGTCCATCTAAGTCTCTGCACTTTAACGAATTTCACAATATCTGGATCGGTGTATAACTGATATAGTTCAAAGTTGTATCTTCGACGCCATAGCTCATTTTCATTTACGGCCCCAAAAATATTTCTAAGAATTTTCTCTCAAAATACCAAGAAGTCTTTATCATTTTTAAGATAAGGTTCACGTTTCAGCCCCATATATCAAAACCGGTCTTATTAAGGTCTTGCATATATTAAGCTTTACTGCTACGTTATATATTTTATTTTTATATTAACGTTTACAATGTTTCTGGAGACCGTGAATAGTTCTGTTTGCTATTGCTATGCGTATTTTTATTTCGTCGCTTGTCGTGTTTGTTGCATTTACTAGCGATCCAAGATATGTAAATTCTTTGACTTGCTCAAAGGTATGGTTGTTAATTTGAATTCTCTGTTGGATATTTCGAGGATTTCTAGAAACCAACATATATTTGGTTTTCTCCTCTTGCTGCGTCCGCAAGCCTTGTAAAACACTGCACCATGTCTCTCATAATTCTGCCTACTATAACTATATCGTCAGCGAAGGCGAGAATTTGCGTTGATTTATTAAAGATAGTTCCATTCATTCTAATATTTCATTGTCTGAGTGTCTTTTCCAAGGCAAAAAGCAGACACGCCAACGCGTCCCCTGTCTTAGACCATTATTAATGTCAAAGAACGTAAGATTTCTCCTTCAATTCTAAGGCATAAGCTAACGTTTTGCATTGTTAGTTCGGTCATATTAACTAACTAAGGTGGGACACCAAAGTCTATTATTGCATTATATAATGCAGTTCTCCTCACACTGTCATTAACTGCTTTGAAGTCAATCAAGAGATGGTGTGTATCTATGTTTATATTCTAGTGACTTTTCTAGATTCTGCCTATGTGCTTGAATTTGATGTGTAGTTGACTTTCCAGCAGTAAATTCGCATTGATATTGACCAACAATATCCTTTGTGATTACATTGTCAAAAAAGGAAGAGCTACAAGAGTGTGAATGAAGTTTGCGAAAATCCATCGGCTTTATTTCCCAGCAACGATTTCTTCTTTCAGTCTGGCGCATGATATGACTGAGGTAAACAGTTTTTATCATCTTATATACTAGTTCGAACTAGTTGTGGCTGGCTATTCATTTATCTTAAATCTTCTGCGTTGTTCGTTCTACTGGCTCAGCTAATTTTTAGTACACCTTATATAAATGAAATGAGGTTGAATGCTCGAATAAATGAACTTTGAAAATAAGGCTATTATCGAGCACAAGTTAATTAAATCTAGCCCAAGTACTTTCGCTTAAAATAGCATCTTCAGGGGCATTTCGTCAAAATGTAATCTATCCGGCAACGTAGAATGTGGAAACATTAAAAATACATAAAATTGTACAAAACACTACACTAAAACGAGGACAAACAGTTTAAAATTACTTCTACGCTACATTCTCTGTCAGTATCTGGAGGGATTATCCCTCCAGATACTATAAACGATGGAAAGAGTATATGGAAGAAACTCTTCGACGACGAAAGAGAAAACCTACAAGACTTGTCTTTTGAAGACAAAGAAACAAGTGTAGAAATTACAAAGGAAGAAATACTGTATGTACTAAAGAACACTAGAAACGGAAAAAAGCCGGGGCCAGATTAACTGCCTATTAAAATCTTTAAAATAATAGAAAATGAGTACATTGATGTCCTCTTAAAGCTTTTTAATAAAATTTATCAATGGGGTGACATACCCAACGAATGGTTGACTTGAACATTCATTTGTCTCCCAAAAAAGAAAAATGCTAGAGAATGCACCGACCACCGTACCATAAGCCTGATATCTCACACACTTAAATTGTTTTTAAAGATCATTCATAAACGCATTTACAAAACACTTGATATGGATATTGAAGAAACTCAATTTGGATTTCGTAATGGCGTAGGTATCCGTGAAGCTCTCTTTGCATTCAACGTACTAATCCAGAGATGCTTGGATGTGAACCAAGATATGTACGTCTGTTTCATAGACTACAACAAAGCTTTCGACAAAGTCCTCCACAAAGAGCTAATGGACATCCTCAAAGCAAAACAACTACAACACAATGACCTTCGACTTATCATCGTCACAGTCATTAATATCTTAGTAGATGTGTTGTGGTTCATAATTGGGCTTCAGCAGCTCGGACAGTTTGATTGATAATATTTCTCCACTGGTCGCGGTCATCAGTTATATGTATTGCCTCAGTATACTGTTTATTGAGAAGCTTTTTAGTAATGTCCGCCCATCGCTGTGGAGATCTTCCGCGTTGGCGTTGAGTCTGAGGCCTTCCTTGGACCACCAACCGCTCCATTTTGTGATCACTTCGATGGATATGGCCAAAGAACTTTAAAATTCTAGAGTAAACGGTACTGGAGAGACGCTGATCGGTTTAATTTCATCCAGAACCGAGATATTTGTACGGCGAGCCGTCCATGGAATTCGAAGCAGCGTCTCCATGTCCACATTTCCAAGGCGTCTATACGTCGTCGATCTGATTCTTTGACTGTCCATGTCTCGCATGCTTCGACTTATAACAAATCTATATTATAAATAGCAGGCACATGTACGCATTAATGAACACACATCAGAAGAGTTCGAAGTTAAAAGAGGAGTGCGACAGGGGTGTGTATTGTCACCACTACTATTTAATGCATACTCTGAAGAAAATTATGAAAAGAGCTCTTGAGGGAGAAACAACAGGGAATCAAGGTCAATGGAACACCAATTAACAACATTAGATATGCGGGACGATACTATCATAATAGCAGACGACCTCCAAGACCTCCAAAAGCTAATGAACAAGATAGTTGTTGAGTATGGAGAAGAATATGGATTATCAATAAAAACACAAGAAAACCAAATTTATGAGGATATCGAAAAACCCAAAATAATGGTGAAAGTCTGACAATTAACGATACTGCTTTAGAACAAGTTGAAAACTACCACTATCTTGGCACAATAATTATTCACACAAACGATTACTCCAAAGAAATCAAAGTTCGAATAGAGAAAGCACGTACAAACTTTAATAAAATGAGAAATGTACTTTGTGCAAGAGAACTAAAATTGGACTTGAGAGTTAGGCTGGCAAGGTGTTATATTTTCTCGACTCTGCTTTATGGGATGGAAGCATGGACACTTAACGCGTCGACTGCTAAGAAGTTGGAAGCATTTGAAATGTAAGTATATAGAAGAATTATGAAGATATCATGGGCCGAGCATGTGACAAACAACGAAGTCATTAGAAGAATCAACAAAAAATGGAAGTATTGGAAACCATCAAGACACGAAAGCTGCAATACCTGGGGCATGTTATGCGTAATGAGAGATACAACCTACTTCAATTGATTATACAAGGGAAAATCCAGGGCAAGAGAAGTGTAGGAAGAAGAAAAATCTCATGGTTGCGTAACTTGAGGGAATGGTACGGATGCACATCAATTGAACTATTCAGAGCAGCAGCATCTAAAATCAGAATAGCCGTGATGATTGCCAACCTCTGTCGCGGAGATGGCAGTGAAGAAGAAGATATAGTGGCATAGAAATTTTCTGGTGATAACAAAAACAGGTCCTGGCTAACGACCACGCATTGCACTGTGTCTACGATGAGCTTATCTTGAAACTGAACAGATCATAGATGTATGTAGCTGTAAAGTTTTGGATGTTAGTATCTTCGGTAAATATTTTCGCGCTTTTTTGCGTGTAGGTTCTATGGTCAAAAACTAGTTTTGGTTTTTGAAGGGTTTATATCTAGTTCCATTTTAGCATTCAATTAAGACAGAACATTCATTAAGCTTTGTAGATGTTCTTTCGATTCAGACAGTACCACAGTTTCGTCTGTGTATCTTAGGTTATTGATTACGATTAATTAATCGTATTTTGGCACTCTCTTACAGATTCCTTAATAATATGTCCACTATAGATGTTAAAGGGAGATAAGAGGCAACCCCGAAATACTCTTCGTTTTATGCTGACATAGTTATTGTTGCTGTTTGCAGTACCATCACACCCATTATGATTCCTTTATATATTGCGATAATAACTATGTCCCGCCCATCTAGCTCAGTCTCTTGTAAGATTTGAATAATTTTGTATAATAGTACAATGTCTGGGGTTGACGTAGCAACGCAACTCCAGAGTTGCTTCCCTATGCCTGTTCTCTTTTGAAAACCGACTACATACCGTCGCATTTACATGAATATTTGACTATTATATATAGAAATACTATGTTAGAAAGTTCAGTTAAAAGTAGATAAGTATTTTATAACATGCAATGCAAATTAACAATCTTTAAAGCCAAGTTTCTGCTGCATAAGCAATGTTTTCAATGTATAATTTAAATGTATAATTTAATAAATGTATTCTTCGTTGAGTAGAGATGAACCTGAACCTAAAATTCAATAGTGCCTTAGCTATGAAAGATAGATAGAATTATTACCCCCTCTCAAACCACTCTCATATTTTACAATATGTGTATACTTGTAGTACTGCTAATAATGTGATTTTCCTTCGCTGTTTATAAAAATTACTGATTTGATTATCGGAAATGGTTTTTTTATATCCAGTTGCAGTAAAACCGTCGTTTTAATAATTCACCCAGTCTCGAAGAGTGCCCTTAGGTCAAGTAAAGGCCTGGTTTGCGTGCGATGTGCGGCGATATTAAGAAGAAATTAGAATGGGAGCTATTAGTGGTCGTAATGGCATAATTGTGATAAGCTGATAATTGGATAGCGGCAACTTTTGTGCGGTACCGAGACTTCTTGCAGTTGACCTGGGGGTGTGTCAGTCACTCGCAGCGGTCGGTCTACGGTCTGCCACTTCTCGATATATTTATGGTTCTTCAACCCGGTTCGGTAATACTATTATGGGCCAAAGATGGAACGGTTCTCGGAAAATATAGTGAGTCATAGTTTGATGTTTCCTCATAGATAAACATAAACATAGGTGGTGAGTTGTGATGGAAGTAGTTATTAAGTCTAGATAACGAGGTGTTGTTTTGAAAAGATGTGATAGGTTTTACAAAGAAGAATCAATTAATTGGATGCTACGATAATGATTTAAGGAATTGCCAGACACAGATTTTAGAGAGATAAGTTATTTTTCCACACAATACTAGTTTAAGTTAGATATACTTTTGCATACATTTTAGTTTATTGATTTTATTTTAGTCTGTATTAGTTTTTATATGAACGTTTTAGCCTGAGAGGAACTAGGTATTAATATACATGATTTCGATTCCATTAGGTACCTTTTCGTTGAAGTCAGAAATTTCCGCAAGTAAAGTTTTTTCAGTAGACAATATGGCAAGCGCCGTCAGTCTTTCTTCTGACATTGTATTTCTTACATAAGTAAGAATTAGTGATATAAGAAGTAGTGAAACATCTTTTAGTTTCTGCAGTTGGCATTGTTATTAAAATAGTCAAAACTTTATTTACTTCACAAAATGTTGAATATAAACCACATTACACACAAAACAACTTACTGAGTCCGTTTTATATATAGACTGTTTTATTTCACTTAAAATTTGCTCCCTATATATCTGAAGCATACAATATATATGGCATTCTTAGTTCGGTTAATATACCACATCTCGATTAATGGTTAATTATTGCAAGATTTTCATGTTATCCTAATCCAACTGGTGGCCGGTTTTTATAAAGTGTTCGACAACAGTGCATGTGTTATTCCTTCTGTTAAAGTCACTTTTGTGACTTTAACCGCTTTGTTTTGTTATGGAATACTATGCGTTTATTTCTTCTCCGGACTAACTCTTTGTTTTGGAATTAAACAGAATATATTGACATGTATAAATTTATTATATTAGAGGATGAAAATTACACTGCCTGTTATTTCTTAAAACTATGAATTTATAAGTTCTGTTATCTACAATTATTTAACGATGTTTCTGGATGGATTTGAGTACAAGAGATTGGACTCAAATATTAATATTAAAATAGCAAATACGGATAGCTTATCGAACAAAGAAATAAGAGAAATATAAATTATTATTATTCCATAGATACGAAGTATTAGGCGAATAAACTAGCGAAACTTATTTATTCTAAATAGGAAAATATTTTATGAAGAGTATTGATTCTGATTTCTAACAGCAAATAATTATTAGTGATTATACATGAGAACTTTTCATAATTGTAAATAACATATACCAGGTGACTAAAAACTATATAGAAATACATAGATACTTTAATTATCTTACATGTGAGTAGGTAGGTACATTACACCTCCTTTTTGTAAGAATGAAAATAATTGTAAAATGAATTTTCATTTAAATGGTATAAAACATTTGTATACATTATTATTTTATTTTAAACACATTTAAATAGTTTCTTTTAGTCTCGATAGTCTTTCACTTCGTCTTATCGGTGTAGTCTCTGTGAAACTAGTCTCTTCACACTTTTTGGATTCACTATAATTATTGTCTTTATTATGTTTACAATCTATACTTAAATCTGTCTCATGTACATGTTTTCGTTTACTTTGACATATATTTAGTGTTAAACAATTTGTAATTTGTTGACAACTATGTGACGGATTTCTACGAAATCGTCGGTAAAAATATTTAATTATCCTGTATAAAATATAAAGTAACATACATTTTATCAAAAATAAGATTGCATAAGTGAAATAAGAACTATTTTTTATTGTGTCTGAAAAATTAATATTTGTTTCTGAGAGGTCATTTTCTCTAAATTATCTAGTTTATGGCTTGCTAAATTTAATGCATCTCGATCGAGATTATTTTAATTGTAAGGGAACAAGGTGTAATTTGGATTCATTATTTATCTTAATATCATCACAACAGACTTCTGGAAGGGATAAATCTGGAATGATAGACTGAAAATTACTTTCTTTTGGATTTGAGACAGATATCAAAATAGTTGATCCGGTGTAAGTTTTGCAATTATTCGAAGTAGAAAAAATACCTGTGTTTGAAAGAACAATAGATATTGGCGTACTAGTCTGACAGCTTAAAGTTAAATCTGTTGGTTTGGGTAAAACATATATCCAAGAATTTGGTTTGTTTAATTTATGCCAAATTTCATATTCTGTTTGAATTATACGAGTATCGCAAACTAGATGGTATGTTTGTTATTGAAGTTAACAATTCAGTTTCACAAATTGGATTAGTGTGTGTAAATCGGAAAGTATCAGGATTTTTGCAAATAAGTTTTTCTTCATCTAATGAATAACAGTCTTCTAATGTATCAATAGTAACATAAATGTTTCTATTTTCTGAAAGAACAAGATATTTGACAGATGGAAGAATAAAGGTAAGTCTCTTTAATGTTGGATGAATTATAGGAAGAGATATTAGTTTAAAAAGAGAATAAGGAGTATTACTAACCAAAGGTATACTAACCGTAATTAAAATCTTGTTATCAAAATATATATATTTAAGTAAAATGATATCGAAATATTTATGAGCATAATCGATAGTCAATGGAAATGGATAAGTCGATGTACTAGGTAAATGCGTTACCGTTTTAGATAATTCTTGAATTAGTTGCTCAGGTGTTATAACAGAAGGATGAAGGTTATTATTTCTTGCAAATAGAATAACGTTATTAAAGTAGAATATTCTTGTTGTAATTCTGTTATAAAGAAAGTTAGTAAAGTAAAATGTTCTTCAATTTTTTGTTTTAAATCTAAATTAAAATATTTATTATTCATTTTATCTGTGTAATTGGTAATTGATTCAAAATTTTTATCAAAAATCACTTTGTTTCGGTCTAGATTTGTAATAGAGTTATTAAAATTTGCAATCGTGGCTTTTACTACATGAATTTGTTGTTTTAGTAAATCAAGAAGATGATTTTCGTTACTTTCAGCTTTGTTAATAGCATTATTGAAATTTTCAGCATCATCACTGTCTAAGGTACCGAATAAGGGTCCTGAAAACAGATCCAATTGCATTAAATAGAGCGCGTTTTGGTCTAAAATGTTCATGCAGAATTATGTTTTTTAAAGTTTGTTCATCTTGAAAGAGTCTAGGTATGATTTGTCCTAAGAGTTTTAGTGAAGTATCACATAATCGTAATTCAATAAGAACTGGTTTGTTTTGACACAGTCTTAATGTTTTTTGATAGGTGAGATCTACAAATTAAATTTGTCTGTAAAAGGTTGTAAAGGAATATGACTTAATATGTTCCAATGAGTTTCAATAAATTGAACATTTTTTATGTGTTCGTAATAGATTCCAGGTGATTTGTTGATAGGAGTATTGGTATATTTCTTGTGAATTTGTTCACTATTTGTCAGCCATATTATTGCATACCTGAAACAAAAAGCATGTTTCAATCTATTCATGTGAACTTTTATTGGTTTTTTATTTACTAAAAATTGTGCAATTGACAGGAGAATTTATCTCTAGAATTTTATAAGGTCCATTATAATTTTGTGTAAGTTTTTTGGTTTGACCCTTCTTTGTTTGCTCATTTTGGAGATATACTAATTGTCCTTCTAAGAAAAACGGTGTCATTAATCTTTTGGTCATAATATTTTTTACTGACTACTTTAGATTCTAATAGATTCGTTTTTGCTAACTCATGAGATTTTCTAAGTTTAAGTGTTAAATTATCTAAATAATCTTCATATGTATATTTGAGTTCTACTGGTCGTATTATACTGCTAGGTAGATTAGGTGTATATCCAAATATTAGTTCATATGGTGTGAATTTGGTTGAAGTATGATTAGTTGTATTATATGAAAACATAGCAAAATCTAGCCATTCGTCCCAATCGGATTGATCAGCTTTAATATAATGTTTAAGGTAGTCTGCTAAAGTAGCGTGACTCCTTTCTAATGCAGCATTTGATTCTGGATGATAAGCAGTACAATTTATATGTCTGATTTTAAAAAGCTTGGCGATTTGAGAAAATAATTTGGAAGTAAAATCTCGGCCTTGATCAGTAACTATTATATCGGGTTTTCCAAACTTGCAAATAAATCCACGAACCAGATTTTCAGCGATAGTCTTGGTTTCATGATTCGGAATTGCATAAGCTTGAGAAAATTTTGTTAAGTCATCTTGTAATGTTAATATGAACTTATTACCTGACTCGGTTAAAGGTAAAGGACCTACTATATCTAAAAATATTTTTTCTAATGGATTTGAGCTTGTTGTTGTTATCTCCATGGGCTTTACGAATTTTTTTCTAACGAGTTTATTTTTCTGACAAGATTCACAGGTTTTTATAAAGTTTTTAATATCATTTTTCATATTATTCCATTTGAAATGTTTTTTTATACGATTGTATGTCCGATGAAAACCAGAGTGTCCAGCCGTAGGACTAGTGTGATTCTCTTGTAATATTGTAGTTATTTCCTCAGGTTCAGGATTTTGTTAGTATATCATGATAAATGATAATAGATATATCAGTTTTTCTAAAAATAAATCTAATCATAGATCTAATTTTTCCCCAACTTAATTTATCGTAGCTAAAAGTTATTCTGGGTAGGCAAATTTTTAATATTTTATCGTTTAATAACCAGTCTCTTAATTTTATTAGGGAATTAAATATATCTTCATAAGAGGTATTGTCCCAATAATTATTTTTTATAAATATGTAATAAAAGTTTTTATTTTGATCAGAAATATATATGATGTCATTTAGTCTTGGATTTTTGGCTTTCAATTTTTCTATATGACTGAATTGTTTATTTATTTGTTTCTGAACGATCTCATTAAAATTTAAATCTACGGAAACAAACAATGCTAAATTTTGTGAAAATGATGTAATCTTTTCATTTGTTTCTTTTATATTATCATTTGTTATTAATATAGTTTCGGATTTAGATAAGAACTGTGAATAAGTGTCATTATTTTCTTTACTCATTTTGTTTATTTGTAAGGTGATTGTTGCCGGGTTTTTGTTTTCTTCGCAATATTTGTTTCAGATATGGTTAAAGGAGGACGACTTAAACAATCAGCATTTTGATTTAATTTACCTGGTTTATAAATAATTTCATAGCTATATTCTTCTAATGCTAATCTCCACCTAACGAGTCTTGATCCGGGATCTTTTACATTAAATAGCCATGTGAGTGGTTTATGATCCGTATAAATGAAAAATTTATTTCCGTACAAATATGGTCTAAAGTGTTTAACACTCCATACAATTGCAAGTAATTCTTTTTCTGTTGTGCTATAGTTTGATTCCGCTTTGTTCAAGGTACGACTAGCATAAGCAATAGGTAAATCATCTGGTACTTTACCTTGAGAAAGTATGGACCCTATTGCATAATTACTAGCATCCGTTGTTAAGACAAAGGGTTTGGTAAAATCTGGATACTGAAGTATTGGTTCTGAACAAAGTATTGATTTCAGGTTCTCAAATGACTGTTGTTGAATGCTTGTCCAATTAAATTCAACATTTTTCCTCAGCAGTTTTGTTAAAGGTTGTGTTAAAGCACTGAAATTTTTTATAAAGCGTCTATAATAACCAGTGAGACCCAAAAAGCTCTTAATATCTTTTGTGTTCTGGGTATAGGAAAATCTGTAGCAGCACATACCTTTTTTTCGTCCGGTTTGACACCAAATTCAGTTATTAAATGTCCTAAATACATTACTTCGCGACGAAAAAATTCGCACTTATCTGGTTGTATTTTTAAGTTGAATGTAGACAATTTTTCGAATACTTCTTTTAATCTTTTATTATGATTTTCTAATGTATCGGCATGAATGACTATATCGTCGAGATAGACAAAACATCTGTAATTTTGTATTCCTGAGAGGACAGTATTCATTAGCCTTTGAAAAATACTGGGAGCATTTTTTAATCCAAATGGCATTCGTGAATATTGATAATGTCCAGACGGAGTTGAGAAAGCAGTCTTTGGAGAATCCTCAGGATCCATTTTGATCTGGTGAAATCCTGATGTTAAATCTATTGTTGAAAAATATTTTGAATGACCAATTGGTCTAATATATCGACTATATTCGGAAGTGGAAATGAATCTCCTATAGTAATATCATTTAGTCGTCGATAGTCTATAACAATTCGCCATTTCTTCTTTGCTGAAGCGTCGGCCTTTTTTGGCACAACCCAAAGGGGCGAATTCCATGGCGAAGTTGATTCTTCGATAATACCTTGATCTAGCATACCTTTTATTTGAGTTTCGACTTCATGTTTGTGTACTTCAGGATACCTGTATGATTTAGTGCTAATAGGTACATTAGAATTTAAAGGAATTTTGCAAGTTATGGCATTTGTACTGGTAAGTTGATCTCCTTCCAGATAAAAGATATGATTGTACTCCTTGCAAATAGAAATTAAAGATGATTTTTCTTCACTATTTAAATGATCTGTTCTCAAGGCATTTTTTAATTTAGCAATTCTGTTAGAATTCGTATTATCTTTATAAGAAGACATTTTTCGTATATTTGCATTGTTTTGTAAATTTGGAATTTTTTCTATTGCTACTTGAATATCGTTTAATTCAACATCCGTTTCAGTAGTGTTTACGATTTGAGGTTAAAAAGAAATCATTTTTTACTTTAACAACACTAGGACATAAAAATACACTTTAAAGATTTCGCGTTCGGGACATAATCCTTCGCTTAATTCATTATTTATTACTTTAATTTGAAACAATTGTTTCAGTTCTTGCGGATAGAATAGTTTTATTACTTCTTGAGTTAGAATTAGAGTT
Source organism: Diabrotica balteata (assembly GCA_918026665.1). Classification (NCBI taxonomy): domain Eukaryota; kingdom Metazoa; phylum Arthropoda; class Insecta; order Coleoptera; family Chrysomelidae; genus Diabrotica; species Diabrotica balteata. The sequence continues at coordinate 164,974,165 of OU898276.1, read as the reverse complement.
TTGATTTAGTATAAGATCGTCTGAACAGGATTTTTCTTCTGAACAAGATTTTGATTTATGATTTCGTGAAGAGTTACAAGTTTTATTTGTGCATATCTCAGTGGATTTTACACATTTTGGACTTGAATTTTCTTTGGATTTAGAGTTAGATTTAGATTGAATTGGATTGGATAGTAGTTCTTCACTACTTAAGGTTATTTGGATATCATTGGTTTCTAAATAAGAATGATCCTCTATGGATTTAGCATCATAAGGAAATATTTCATCGATATTAGAACTTGTCTCGATATTTTGATCTCTCAGAAATTCGTCATTGTCATTGTTTAATGGAAATTTTATATATTCAATTGGAATAGAACAATTTTTAAAGTTTAATTTATTTTCTTTATAATCAATTTGGCATTTATTTATTTCAAAAAAATCGCTACCTAATATACCGTCGAAATGAAGAGGAAAATCGTCTTCTACGACATAGAAAACATGAGTTTGGACAAAATCTTTTATCTTGAAATTTACGTTACAACTACATATAGTTTTATTTGGATTTAAGACATTTTTATCAATGCCTCGTAGAGTAATAGACTTAGAATAAATTTTTGGAATGTTTAGTATTTTTGAATATTTAATTAAAGAAATATCTGCGCCTGTATCGATTAGAAACTTGCAAGAGGATGGATTAGAATTATTTACTAAGGGTAAATCTACATAGGAAGTGACTGAGAAGTTGATGGTTGTGATACGGCCTGAACTGAACGAACTCCTCGAGAATCGACCGTTGGTTGTCGAGGATTCTGGAAAGTTTTAAAGAATTTGTTGGATTTTTGTTTTTATTGTTAAATTCGCGTTTTCTACATTCTTCTATAACGTGACCTGGTTTTTTGCAGTATCTGCAAAAACGTTGGGAAGTGTTGGTATTTTCTTTTCTTAAGTTTGGAGGAAAATGTTGGGTTTTGAAAACTAGAATTTTGAAGATGTCTAACATTTCTATCTGAATTGTTTTTATATCGACAGTTATTTGAGGAATGGTTATTTCGTTTGCAAATATTACAGAATGGTCTGAAAATTTCTTGTCTTGATAACTGTTCTTGTTCTTCGGCAATTGCTATAGCAACAGCTCTTTCTAAGGAATCTGGATTTCGGGCTTTGATTAAAATAGAGAGGTCTTTGTTTAATCCTCTAATAAAGACATTTAGTGCTTGAGTTTTTAAGAGTTTAGTACATGCATTTCTTGCATCTGGAGATAAGTCTGGATCAAGTGTATTTATTAATTTTATATAGCAATTTTCAACTTTATTTGCAAATGACATTACATTTTCACTGGGCATCTGACGTAAGGAATGTAATTCCAATTGCCACTGACCTTCAGTTCGGCGTTCAGAATAAGCATCTAATAAGAAGTCTTTTAAATCTTTCCATTCGTCAAATGTTCTGTTTCTAGTTATGGCCTAGCTTTATCGGTTAATTTAGTTTCTATAATGGCTAATAAGATGGGTTTGGATTGCGGATTTACTAAATTGTATGCTTTATCACAATTGTCTATGAATTCGTATAATTTTGATTTTGTACCATCAAATCTAATGAGAAGTTTTTCAGCTATTTCAATTGATACTGACATTTTATTTGAATTAGAAGTAGAAGAATTTGAAAGAGAATTTGAGTCGGGAGAAGGTATTTGTTCGTCAAATAAGTTACTTATATCAGGATATAAAGTAGACATACGTTTACAAGATTTTTAAAATATGAGACAGAATTTAAGATAGAATGTACTTACAAGTAGAATATTGTTGTTGGTCGCATAGTCTATTATTCCACGGGTTCACCTCTACTTCCGATGGAACTACAATTGGGTTATGACTGGAACTGGATTTCGAACTGGATGTACTGGACCCCAATGTAATTAGTTGTAGTGGCGATTTTTCCACACTGACAGTTTTTTTTGAATGATTCCTCGAAGGAAACAAGTCAATTCAAAAATTCCTCAGCTCTCCTTCTATCAGCAATCAGAGGAACTCTGCTACTAATATCCCACGTTCTGACACCAAATTTTGTTATGGAATACTATGCGTTTATTTCTTCTCCGGACTAACTCTTTGTTTTGGAATTAAACAGAATATATTGACATGTATAAATTTATTATATTAGAGGATGAAAATTACACTGCCTGTTATTTCTTAAAACTATGAATTTATAAGTTCTGTTATCTACAATTATTTAACGATGTTTCTGGATGGATTTGAGTACAAGAGATTGGACTCAAATATTAATATTAAAATAGCAAATACGGATAGCTTATCGAACAAAGAATAAGAGAAATAAATTATTATTATTCCATAGATACGAAGTATTAGGCGAATAAACTAGCGAAACTTATTTATTCTAAATAGGAAAATATTTATGAAGAGTATTGATTCTGATTTCTAACAGCAAATAATTATTAGTGATTATACATGAGAACTTTTCATAATTGTAAATAACATATACCAGGTGACTAAAAACTATATAGAAATACATAGATACTTTAATTATCTTACATGTGAGTAGGTAGGTACATTACAGTTTCAACCGCTGACCGGTTTGTCCAATGTAACATCCCTGGCAACCTAAACATCGTAATTGATATATGAAATTACTGATATATAATAAACATTAGCTAAATATTGAGTTTGACGAGATAATACAATCGTTTTATTTTTTGACCGAAAAACCTGATATCCCTCTCACTAGTGGCGATAAAATACATAAAATTAACTATAAGAGAATAAGAGATGAATGTTTCCAGAGAATCATGTCGCAAATATATTCACAAAAGCGGTCTTAGTCTTTATGAGGTATGTTTGATAGGTTCTTCTTTGCGATATAAATTTTCAATTTTTTTTAACATTTCGAGTAGGCCAAAGAAAAACCATTGTTGACTGAAACTCAAAAAATAAATCGTTACATTTGGGCTAAATCAAAACTTTCGTGGACCAAATATAGCTGGTATAAAAGTATATATAGCAAAAGGCAAATTTGATATCTTTCTGGGAGATTATCGAAAGCGTATGATTCGGGAAAAAACAGAAGCATTCGATAAGGGTTTTCTCAAAAGAACTGTAAAGTTTCCACAGGACATCATGGCGTGGGGTTGTATGTTAAGAGTTGAGACATTTATACATTTTATTAAGGCCATAGTAAACGCAGTCAAATATCAAGATATTCTTGAATATTCGTTTCTACCAAGTGTGGCAAGTTATATCCATCCGGAGATTTTATCTTTCAGCAAAATTGAGCCTCATGCCTTTCTTTCTTCTTCTTTTTTTATATAGACATGACTCTGTCTGTTTTTCAATGTGCCTCCAGCAAGTTGTCATTCCATCGTTATCGTGGTCTTCCTTCTGATCGTCTTCCTATTGGAGAACCGTCTCTTGCCTTCTTTACTACTATATTTGTTGGCATTCGGCTTATATGATCGTTCCATGCTACTCTTCTATTTCTTACCCAGTTTTTGATGTTCTCTACCTTACATCTATGTCGTATATCTGTACTTCTAGCTCTGTCCCATAGTGTCTTACCATAAATTTTTCCAAGTGTTTCCATCTCTGCTGTTTCTAACATCCTTTTTGTCCTCTCTGTGTCAGGTCTCCTCTTAGTCTGATGATCCGTCTTTCGTTTCGCCTGCGGCTCTGTTTGCTTTATTCACTTGATCTTCCACTTCGGTTTTGAGCTTTTCGTAGCTACATAATGTGATGCCTAGATATTTACACTCTATCACTTGTTCTATTATCTGACCTTCCAGGTCCAATTTATATCTTTGTAAATTTGCTGTTGTAACCATGCATTTTGTTTTTGTTGGGGAAATTGACATGTTAAATTTTCTGGCGGTTATATTAAATTGGATACGTTGTAAATCATCTTCACTTTAAGAAAGTAGTATTGCGTCGTCTGCATAGAAGATTATTTTTAGTTGTTTTTCTCACATTTGCTATTCTTTTTTAGTTCTTACTTTTTTTTATTATTTCATCCATAATCAGGTTGAACAATCGAGGAATCTGGGAATCTCCCTGTCTTATCCCATTGCCAGCTTCAATAGGGTCGGTTAGTTCTTCTTCTACTTTTACTTTTATTGTGTCGTTTGTAAGGTCCACGAAACATAGATTTGATAGATTTAGCCTCATGCCATACGGCTAAATCTACCAAAAAATGGATAGGATAATATGATATTAAAGTTTTGTCACATCCTTCTAGCAGCCCAGATCTTAATCCGATAGAGACAAGTTGGCACAAAATGAAACAACTCCTAAGAAATAACCGTCAGTGTATTTTGCCACAAAATAAAGTGCTAAATTACAAGAAATATGGGATAGTTTCACCCCTGAATTCTGTGAAGGCCTAGTTGATACAATCCCTAATATAATTCAGGCAAGGACCACGTTACGCCTTGTTGATTTTTATTTTCATCTGTTAAAAACCTCTTATTCCAATATTTAGTTGTCAGCATTTTTGGCTATCAAATAATTATTTAAATAGTAATTGACATAAACTATATAATTAAACTATAAAAATAATTCCATATATCATAAAAATGTTGTTAACATCAGACTTACCATAAAAACAAATTAAATTAAAGATTAGAAATTAATTGTGAATTAATCTCATATAACCACAATATTTTTTTCGTGCTTTTTAGCTTTTTGTTCAGATGTTTCAAATTATCTACAACTTTATCGCATATAGCCACTGAGCCTCATCTATTAACTCGAGGTGAGGTTAATTGTTTGTTTCGAGATTTGTATTTATCTAAAAAATAAATAGAACTCTCGGGGTCAATCCTTAAGGGTTGCAAGTAATTTGGCAAAAGTACTAAAGTATGTGACTTTAGAGACTGGCAAGAGGTTCTATCCTTCTTCCAATTGTGAAAGTAAGTGTATTGCAATAATATTTTAGCAATAATGAACACTTTAAGTCATACGCATACACCAGAAGAGTGGCATTTATTGATAGATTTATCCAAAGTTAGCCTTAAAGCTGTTCTATGGCATAACGGTAACAAATTCTCTTCAGTCCCTTTAGCCCATTCTGCAAACATGACATACATATGGCAATATGAAACTGATTTTAAAATATCCAATATGATAGATACATATGGAACTTATGTGGAGATCTTAAAGTAATTGCTCTGTTGCTTTGCTTGCAGCTTGAGTATACAAGGTTCATTATGGCCTTAACGAAAATTTCTTAAACCTGGTAAGAAAAATGTTGAAAACACGCCTTCGGTTGAAGGTAAAAAGGTATATCAAGTTAGGATCGATGAAAAACTTTGTCAAAGCTATGGACAAGAGTGGCAGCAAGAGTGGGAGGCAACACGTGATGTGGAGAAGTGGACGAAGTGGCTGCTTCCGCAGATACCTTTTTAGGTTTAGGAGAGCACAGTCTGATCAGTGCCTTTACTGTGGTCTTTTGGATACTGTGACACACACGATGTTGGAGTGTGAGTGTTGGGCGGATGAAAGAGAGAAGTTTGAAAGAGAGTGTAACTGCAGAATGTTTTATTCCGTGAGAGAAATGGTGGAGAAAACAATGAGGGATGAATGGTGGAGGACACGGATCCACACATTATCAAGGAGCCTCTCTATTCAAAAGAACGAGATTCGAGGGATCTCAACATCGCAACAGAATTTTAAAACGAGCGAGTAGCACCTCGGTGGGGTTCGGACTGTCGCAGGCTGAAATAGGAGAGAATGAGACACAGACGACGCGAGAGAGATGGCAGTCTCGCTAAGCCAGGGGGTTGAAAGTCTTTGGTAGTTCGTGTAGGTGTGATTTCCTCGATGAATGTGTGGGAGAAAGAAGCGGGTGATGGCAGGGCATCAGGAGAAATGTTTTGCCTGTACCAGTCCTTCCAAACTGATGTCAGGAGTGGCAGATAAGAGGTTTTTAGTTGGACGCCGATCGTCTCGGAGTGGTGACGAGACGAAGTGTCAAAGGTCTAACTCCCTCGGGCATCTGGCACAACTTCGTTAGGGTATTAGGAACTCAGACCCCACGCTGCATGGGTGAGTCACAGGTGTCTGTATGCAGATTTTCCTTCTTCTCTATAAAGATGTATAAAAACGTTAGTGATGAACATGGAGAGCGTCTCCATCAAGATGTTTCAAATATGAAAAAATGATATCAAGGAAAATGCTGGCTGGCTATTTCTGGACACTTAAAACAGATGTGTTAGAAGCAAAATACACAAGAAAATGAACCTAACTTTACAACCACCCTTTAATGAAGTAAACCAATATCCATATTAGCTATAAATAGGTAAAAAATTCGTCATAGTTATGTATTAGACTGGCACAAGAAAACCATATATGAAAAATAAAACTGTTGGACATTTGTGGATTCAGTGTAAAAAATAATATAAGAATTAGTCAATAAAATTTTTGGAAAAAACATTATATTTTTTTATTGAATCAATATTTAACTCGTCCATACTTTCCGTTTAAAACAGCTGAAGCAATTTAAAACTTATATACATACTTGTGCTATCTATATAACGAAAACAAACTATAGCATCAAACTTCTTAAGATATTACGAAATTCACTTAGATTCCTAGAATAGATTAATTAGGAGGATCTGTTGCGGGGCCATTTCCGTAAATCTCGCACTTGTTTGCATCAAACAAAGTCTTTGACTATTTGGAACGTTCCCAAAAGAATAACCACTAGGATGGGGTCTTATTACTGATGAGTTCCTCGGCTTGACAGACATAAGCATACTGGTTTATTAGACAACACATTGGCAAGATATGTTGTCCTACATTTGTTTCTCATTTATGAGGACATCTGAGTCTACAGTAAAACTTCGTGAAATAATTTGGATTTTGGTTACCTTTTTTTATTGTTCATAATTTAGAAAAACAAAAAAGGTAAAAAAATCACAGAGATAAAACATTTAATGAAAAATTAATAATGAAATAAAAAAGGAAACCGGAGAAACAAAGGCTGGTATATATATATATATATATATATATATATATATATATATATATATATATATATATATACTAAGTACACACCATAAATATTTATATCTCCTGTCGAAATTCTCTTTTCGAAATTTGGCGGCAAAAAGTGACATTTGTTTAACAACAAGGTTTAGAAAACCAATTAGGAAAAAATAAAAAATTACATCTGTACAATCCATTGATTTCTGATACACAAAAAACATACTAAAAGCATAGTGGAAATAGAAAAAAAAAACACCAGAGTAGCCAGTGTTATTATAAAACTAAACAAAAGGTGGCTCCAAAGGATAATGGAGAGCGTTATAGAAACATGTAACAAATACGGCTTAAAACTAAATTGCAAGAAGACCAAACTAATGATCATTAGTAAGAACACCAACATAAACGCCCAAATTACAATAGGCGATACATTGTTAGAAAGAGTGGAACGAATATGCTATTTGAGCTGCAATATTAGGGATACTTAGGATTACAGTTGCGAAATAACTCGCATTAAAAAAGCCAGAAGCTCTTTCAATGGCCATAGGGAGATTTTCTGCAACTTATCTTTAAGTATCAATATACGCATAAGAATTCTTACATGTTGCATAAGAATTCTTACATGAACCTTACAGAAGATGCCATAAAACGATAAGAGGCATTTGAAATGTGGTGTTACCGACATATGTTGAGGGTCTCATATATACACTACACAAGTAACATAACTATTCTCCAGAAGCTAAGAAAAGACAAAGAAATTATTAACACCGTTACAAAGAGAAAATTAGCCTACTTTGACCACATCATGAGTAATAATAATTACCGACTTCTAAAGTTGATTCTACAAGGCAAGATTGAGGGTAAGAGAGGCGCTGGACGTAGACGTTTATCCTGGCTGGCCAATCTCGAGCTTGCTGTGAATAGAATAAGTTGGGTCAATGTGATTGCCAATATCTCTAGAAGATAGGCACATTTAGAAGAAGAAACAAAAGGTATAATCTTAAAATAATGTAGGCATATGGTCTAAGATATTTACATAGCAAACAAGTGGACATATTCTCTATACAAGGAATGAAAGAAGAGTACTACTACTACAGTTCGCATTGGAACATAACCTTTATATAATGCATTTATTTATTTATTTATTAAGCTCAAAAGGCCTTGAAGGCCTAGGGCTGAAAGATTTAATTTTTCCTTACAATTATTATTACATATTATTATACAGATTGAACGAAATAAATTCGGAACATACGAAATATTATGTATTTCGGCTCAATTTTGCTGTAGGTGGTTGGCCAACAAAAGGTTGTCAAATAATTATATTATAAAAATTCAATACTTCAGCGGGCTGCTGGATTCTGAAATCATAAAAATTGAAAGCTACACATAAATCTACGATTTTATAATGCTGTCAAACCAGTTATCGCTTCTTTAGACAAGCCTTCTTTGACCGGTGTTGCCAACCTCATTCTCAAATAAGGTGTTATCCATAAAATACTTACAAAAAAAAGTAAATAAATACAAACTATTAAGTTTATTTTTGTTATTAGTCTGTTGTAGTAGATTGGTAAATACAATGAAAAATATAGGCAAATATCCGATTTATTTAAAGATACGAAGAAGATATAACTCTCAAAAAGATCCGCAAATCGGATTATTACACGGCGATTGGCAACATTGTTACGCAAACAACATTGTTGCGGGACAGATAGTTGAACGATATTTTATACAATGTCTAAACCAGGTATGGATTTATTTTTGTCCAAGTTTTATATTGGTCCACTATTTCAAATACAGTTCAAACAGACATATATTAAATTGTATGATCCGTTTTAAATTCGTTCAATCTGTATATAATGCTATATCCTATACTACTATAATATACACAATATTATATTTGTTTATATAAAACACTTAATACTACACTTAATATTCCTTATAGTCTTTCCGTAAATTTCTTCACCACTTTCTTCCATTGTTTTCTGTCCAAAGCTTCTTCTTTTCAGTTTACAATATTACTTTTTTTAAGTCTTTATATACGCTATCCTCCCATCTCCTTTTTGGTCTTCCACTCTTTCGATGTGTCCTAAGTATCGGATTCTCTGTGCTTTGATTTCTGTCGATATTTTTGGTTTATTATATAGTTCTTCAAGTTCCTTATTATTTCTTTTCTACATTGTCCATCTATTTTTACGCCTCCATATATTGCTCGTTGTATTTTTCTGTCCCATCTTTCTAAAAAGTCTATTTCTGATTTTTTAAGCACCCATGTTTCATATGGATATGTAGCTGTAGGTCTGATAACTTTTATAGATTCCTATTTTTTTTTCTTGAGACACATTTAGATTTCAATAATGGACACAATGCTCCATACTTTTTGTTTGCTTTTGCTATTCTTGCTTTTATCTCCCCTTCCCCATATCCCTTTTTATCTACTTTTACACCCAGGTAAATAAATTCTGAAACTCTTTTAAACTCGCATGAATTTTCTCCTTCTACCTTCAATGTGAAATTGTTTTCTTTTTCTTTATCTCTTTCTCCCTTTCTCATGTATTTTGTCTTTTTCTTATTTATGAGAAGACCAAACATTTTTGCGTCTTTTATTATATTGCTCATTAATTTTTTAGGTCTTTCTTAATTGTTGTTAATAGTGTTAGATCATCTGCGAATGCTCATTGATGGCCATTTTTAAAAATCGTTTCCTGTGTGTTTATTTTACTTTTTCTGATTATTCCTTCCAGTATAACATTAAAAAGAGTCGTTCATAGTGGGTCTCCTTGTCTTAATCCTTCCTCTGTTTCAAAATTATTTGATGTATGTGTCTTTCATGCTATTTTGTTTGTGGAGTTATCCATAGTCATATTTACCATCCTGACGATTTTACTTGGTAGGCCCAAAGTCGACGAACAGGACGTATACTGCCATATTATGTTCGTAGCACGTAGTCTGGATTTCTTTTAACGCAAATATTTAGTCTGTTGTCCACCTATTACTTTTGAATCCTGCCTGATATTCGCCCAATATCTTTTCCAAGCATTGATTCAGCTTTTTTCTTATGATGTTTGTCAATACTTTGTACACGACTTCTAGCAACGCGATACCTATATAATTTTCACATCTAATTTTGTCACATTTTTTTCTTATAGGGCATATCCTTGCCCTGGCCCATTCTCATGACATTCTTTCTGTTTCCCATATACTTTTTATCAGGCTATGTATCTCCTTGTATGGTCTTTTCCTCCTGCCTTTATCATTTCCGCGGATATTTCTGTTATTGTGTTATTCTGGGCTTTTATTGTTTTATTTTGTTTAGAAGTTGTGTAAAGTAAGTTTGCTAATTTCTCATTATTTCCCCAGATTCATTTATTAATATCTTCTCCCCATTTTTCATATATGGTTTATGTTTCTGATATCCTCTTTCAATTTTTCTTGTTTCCTAATAAAAGGATCTTATTTCCTTTTTTTTTGGAATTTTTCCTCTATCACTTTGAGTTTTCTCCGTTGTATTTTCTTTTTTTATATCTTTATAATATAATTGAAATATCTTCATAATTCTCCTGAATTCTCTATATTCTTGTGTGCTAATGTCACTATTATTTCTTAAGATTTTTATTCTTGTGTGTGTGTGTAGATAGTGGATGGCATCAGAACTTGTCTATTTGCCACAGAAAATTTGTATTTTTTTTTTTTTTTTTTTTTAATTAAGGATAGGATAGGGATACAAAACATGGCCACTCGTTTCTTGTCTAGGGACCCATCAAGACATTTTTATTAAGACAAACTAGACTAGGTCACGGGCAGGAGGTATTAACAAATGGGGTAAAACAGAGGTTTGGATTCTAATTATATAATGTTTGTAAATACACATATATACATATTTAACCATATATGAGCTAAATTTCTATTTTTGCTTCTAAAACAAACTTGATTAAAAGGTTGTATATTTCTTTATCTTGTTGTGCTAATAAAGTAGGAATGTTAGTTGGTAGACTTACAAACTTTTTCAGTTCTTGGTACAGCATATCCGTATGTGCAGTATATTTTTGACACTCTAAGAAAATGTGATTTATATCGGCTAACGGTTTTTTTGGACAGTAAGGACAACACGGAGAATCTACGATACCAATCCTAAATAAATGAGCTGGAAAGCGACCATGATTAAGTTTTAAACGTGATATAATTGATGACTTATATCTATTATAATCCCACGAATTGATGTAAGGAATGTTTGTCGGTAAAACTGGTTGAAGTTTAAAATAAAGGTTCTCTGATGTAGTTGAAAATTTACTGTACTGAGCTTCCCATCTAACCCTAACATCAGTTTTATATAAATTAATAAGATCTGATGAGCTGCACATGTTTACTTTCAATTCTGAGTCAAGTGCTTGTTTCGCTGCGAGATCAACTGCTTCATTCCCAGTTATCCCTGAATGTCCTCTAACCCAGACTAATGTAACTCGTACACCATACTCCTGCAGTTTATATAGACTATTTTTTATAGATAGAAGAATATTTTTGTTATAATGGTTAAAAGGAGGACTTTTAATGGCGTGCAAAACTGAGAGAGAGTCTGTTACAATTATCACAGATAAAGGTAAATTCATCTCGCACCAATCTAAAGCTTTCTTAATAGCTATAGCTTCTGCACTAAAAATCGATAAATAATGAGGGACTTGATATTGCTCAACATGGTTAATATTAGAAACTAAAAATGCACAGCCTGTTTTAAATCTTTTTTTTGATCCATCCGTATAAATGATGATTTTATTTTCTCCTAAATTACAGAGTATAGATTTGAAAATTAATTTTGATAGAAATATATTATCTGGATAGTTTGGAATTATAATGGTTGGTTTAAATATTAAGGCTGGAAAATCGATTTCGTAAATAGGATATTTTTTTTGACTATGTATTAGTTCTTTATGTCTCTCAGTGTTAATAAAAGCCTCAGCAAGCGGGGGAGACGTTTTAATTCTCCAATATTTGTTTGTAAGATTCTGGACCGCTATATTTGATATTTTTTTGACCATAAATGTACTAAACGTCCTATACTTTATTAGCTGTTTATTAGATAAGTACTCTCGTCGAAGGCACAAAGGCGGTTCTTGTGCTTCAGCGAGAACTGCATAATTCGGTGATGACATCATAATTCCTAGACTTATTTTAATTGCCTTATATTGAATTCTGTCTAAGGTTAATAAGTTTGATTTGCTAGTTGAGGCATAAATAGTACATCCATAATCCATTATTGAGCGGATGTATGACTTATAAAAAGTAAGGGATATTTTAACATCTGCACCCCACTTATATTTCGAAACTGCACGCAGAATGTTGAGCCCTTTCTCACATTTTTGCTTTACGTGTTTTATGTGGCTGGTCCATAGGAGTTTATTATCAATATAGATGCCAAGATATTTATATTCTTTTACTATGGGTATAGTAAAATCACCTATGGTATACAAATCGGGTGTTCTAAGTCTGTGCCTAGTAAGACACATAACCGCTGTCTTTTGCTGTGAAATACTAAAACCCATAGTATGTAACCAATCACGTATGCAGCAAAAAATATACTCTAAATCTAATACATCGTTCATATGAACTATGGATAGTATAAAAACAAATATCATCAGCGTACTGAATAACTTTTATATTGTCATCCATCAAACTATGCAGCTCTGCTGTGTATACATTAAATAAAAGTGGACTCAATATTGATCCTTGCGGCAAACCGTTATATACTGTTCTTGGCCCGTGGAGTACATTTCTGTGGTCACGAATATAAATTTTTCTGTTTAGAAACAAATTTATTAAGTTATTTGATACCTGTTTGCTGATACCCATTCTACACAATTTTGTTTTTAAAATACTCAAATCAACCACATCATATGCACCTTTTAGGTCCACAAATAGGCATAACATGTATTTGTTATCAGATAAGCATATTTGTGCATCTGTAACCATATGGGTCAATGCATCTATAGTACTACGGCCTCTCCGAAATCCATACTGAGTAGTGGGTAGGAGAGAATTGCTTTCAATAAAATATTCTAGGCGAAACTTAATCATGCGTTCAAAAGTCTTGGTCAGACAAGACATTAACGATATAGGTCGATATGATGAGGGTAATTTTGGATCTTTAAATGGTTTTTTTTATTAAACATATAACAATATTTTTTAAATCCTCAGCATATTCTTGTTTTACCCACCAGTTGTTAAAAATTTTTAAAATTATTTGTTTAGCTGACACTGGAAGATTGTGTAAAATTTTATATGTGAAACCATCCAAACCGGGAGCTGTGCTTCTGGTTTGGTTTAACGCCAAAATTAACTCTGAATATTCAAAATTTTTAGACATAGTATCTGAAGTAGAATAAAAATGAAAATTTTTTTGATTGTCTATATCGACATTAGAGACCGAAGGCGGGGCCAGCTGATTCAGAACATCCTCAATTAAATCTTCGTGCAATGGAGGTTTATTTTGTTTATGATATTTGTTTCTTATAGCTTTTACACAATTCCAAATGTTTGAAAGAGGTGTAGATCTATTGAGTTGATTAACAAAGGTTATCCAACTATTTTTTTGTTTTAACTTGAAAATGAGTTTAGCCTTTGCTGCAATATTTTGATAATTCAGATAATTTGTAATATTTCCTTGTCTTCTGAACAATTTAAGTGCGTGGGAGCGACTTTCAGCTATATCAGAACATTCTTCGTCCCACCAATAGGGCCTTGGGACAGAAGGAATGAAAGGTTTTTTAACTGGCATGGATGCAGATGCTGCTGAAGATATGACTTCAAATAATTTTTTTGTTATTCGACAGTTATCTGAATCATTTAGAGCTAAATTTGTACTGATTTCATTTTCAATAAATGCTTGAAAGGCTGACCAATCGGCACGACCGTCATTCCACTTAGTTGCCGGATTGATTTCGAAAGATATGGGAGCAATTTGGAGCTGAATTTGAATAGGGTAGTGATCAGAACCTAAAGTGTCTTGATATACTGACCAATTTACCAAATCTGCCAAGAAAGGGGAGATAAGAGTTAAATCAACTGCAGAGTGATTACCATTGGGATTAACTCTAGTGGGCGATCCATCATTTAAAGTAATTAGTTCCAAAAAATCTAAAGCTTCTGTTAAATCCTTTCCCCCGCGATCTTCCGGAATAGGGCCCCACCTGTGATGGTGTACATTAAAATCGCCGCAAAAAATTGTACGAGAGATATCAAACTGTACCAATAAATTTAACCAATCTTTTTTTGTGGCTGCTATGTCTGTAGGTTTGTATACTGAAACTAAAGAAATATTTATATCTGGAATAAATACTGCACATACTTCAATGCCCCTTGAAAAATTTTGGGTTATTACACTTTCTTGATAGTTAATTGTTTGTAAGATAAATATACCAACTCCGCCATATCCGTCATCACGACATCTTTTAATGAAATTATATCCCTTTATATTAAAATTACTATTAGACTTAAGCCAAGTTTCAGAAAGTATGATAATATCAACATGGTTTTTATTAAGGTAATTTAACAAATTATTTTTATTAGATGTTATTGACCTACTATTCCACTGCAAAATTACTAATTGGTTTTTAATTGTTTGTTTATTAGCCATTTTTAAAGTTTAATCAGTAAAAGAGTTTTTCACTTGAATCTGATTCACTATATGTTTCCATAGCATCATTTGGATCACTTGGAGCAAAGGCACTTTCTACAAAGTCCCTGATATTAGATTCCATGAGAGTATTTGGTGCTAATTGAAAATTTTTTTGAAATTTATTTATGAAGGAGGTAATTAACATTATAGTTTTCTCTTTATAGTCCATAAATTCTTCTCTGTAAGGGTTAGGTATAATGGGTTTAGGTTTTTGACTAGGTTTATAAGTTTTTTTTACAGGCATCGTATCTGGTGTAGGAGAGGTTGGGTGTGTTCGTTTAATTGTTTTATTAGAATTGGCTTTAGAAGCTGGTTTTGGTTTTTTAAAAGTAATATTAGACGATGGACTGTCGCCAGAAGTATTTGGAAAAGCTGGAAAATTGTTATCGTTGTTTAAAATAGAGAAACGGTTATTCGTAGCCACCTTCGCATATGATGGATTATTATATATATTTTCGGCTTCTTTAAAAGAAATGTTTTCAACTGACATAATTTGTTTAATCCCCTTTTGCTTTGCATATACGGGACAAATACGTGAAATTGAGGGGTGTTCGTTATTATTACAATAAATACACAAATTATTTTCTTTACAATCCTCTTTTGTATGACTTGTATCTGTACACTTTTGGCATCTCTCATTTTTTGATTTACATTGTCTAGCTGAGTGGCCATATCTCAGACATTTGAAACACTGTACAACGGGTTGTACGTACGGTTCAACATGAAAATTGCATAAATTTATTTGTATACATTTTGGAATTTCATTTCCTAAAAATTCTACTATTATCATTTGTCTGTTTACCAAAACTACGTTTCCATCAGAGTCTGTAATTTTCCTTTTCATACGATTGACACATGATACCTGTTTGTTTGATTTGATAGCAGTTAATAAATATTCTTCAGAAAAGAAAGTATCTACCATCCTGACAACTCCTTTTTTGTGTGTATAAAATTTAGGTATAAATGCTATTAACTCATTTTTTAATATAACTTCGTGGTTTACTAAGCTATTGGCTATTTCTAATGTATTAAAAATAACCTTTACCCTATTAACACCTACCGGTTTAATATCTATTACGTCATTTTTTAAAGTTTCATCTTTAAGTAGAAAGTGCCCTATTTTAATTGGAAAAAGTCTCCCTAAATTTTTATTTTTGTGTTCAACAAACACATAAAATGGACCAATATCTCCTGGTCTATAACTGTTATTCATATCAATTAGTGGAACATACCTGTTGTTTTCACTATCACTTTTATCAAACGTGTTTTTTTCATCGGGCGGCTTATCACCGCCCGTTTTTTCTGACATCACTTACGCTTTAAAAAACTCTAATATGCTCTTCGTAAATATCAATACCAAAACTAACAACTAATTATACTTATATTTTAAAAGAATCAATCACCAGTAAATTCACAAAAACTCGAATACGTCCACACACCTTGACTAACGAATTCGAACTCATTTTTATTCTTATTTTTCTAATTTCTTCTGCTATTTTTAAAATTCGTCATCATACCATTCTGTTGCTTTTTGTTTTCTATTACCTTTAATGTTTTTTTACTGGTGTTTAAAACTGCTTTTTTATGCTTTCCTACTTTTCTTCCGGGTCTAGTGTTTCTGGTTCTTCGTTTAGTCTGCTGGTTATTCGTTGTTCGTACTTCTTGTGTGTCGTATTATCTTTTAGTATTGCTGTGTTGAATTGTTTGTTGATTTATTTTATAACCTGCTCTTACCAATACCTTATATAATGGATACCTTCTTTAAAAAAGCTCCAAATAGAAAGTATATTACAGTACCAGCAACTCTTTAAAGACAGATGCAGAACTTAATTATAAATGGACAAAATATCGAAGCTGTTCAATAATTTATATATCTTGGCTCTCTTGTCGATGGAAAAAATGGTATGAATAACGAAATCAAGAGAACAATCCTCCTTCTAACAGATGCCACTTTGGTCTATTAAAACAATTAAAATCAAGGAATATTTCCAGATATATAAATTCTGATAAGACTAGTTTTAATATATTCTCCAGAGATTTGGACTAACACAAAAAGGTAATAATTGACTGAAAACTTTTGAAATAAAAGTTCTTAGAACAATATATGGAGCCACCAAATTAACATATTGAGATGGGTACGGCGTGTTTTAAGAATGAAAACACTCGGTCAAAAAAAGATGTTTAAAAAACCTGTGAGGCAAAGACAAGTCGGAAAACCAAAAAACGCTAAATGGACGATGTGGGAGCAATCTACAGGTAATGGAAATCGGGATATGGAGAATACTGGTTCTGAATAGGAAACGATTAAAGGGTCTTCTAAGAAAAGACAAGGTTCACCAAGCGCTGTAAAGTTATAAAGACGAAGAACGTTACTTGATCTTACAACTCCATCTTCAAATGAAGACTCTAGGCGTTCGGTTTTTTTCCTAGCAAGTTTTAGATCTTTTTCTCCAATAGACTGTGTATTGATTCTTCTAGCCTTTGCTGTAATTCGTGCATCTATTAGTCAACAAAAACTATCACCATAGAAGTTCCCTTTTTACCTTTGATCTACACTAATGATAATAATTAAGCACCAAGTCCTGATGTAATTCTACGCTCACATAAAATATATCACGATCATCTACATATTCTAGCACTGGTTGTTGCTCGATCTTACATGTTTCCCATAATTTGTACATATTTAGCGGAAATGCCTTTTTTATTCCGTGCTGTGAATTATACAATCATTAAAAAGCTCTAAACTTAAGAACAAATTACCACAGTATGATTAAAATCAGGGCATTCTACTCATCTTGAAACACACCACGACGTACTAATATCCCACTTTTTAATGCCACTTTTTATACTAAAAAAATATACTAAAAAATAAATTATTAACCTAATCCATGCAGCAGCATCACTGATACCAGTAAACCAACATTCTTGTACAACGTTCCCATCCCATGTTAAACATAAATCTGGAATGGAAAACATTTGTTAAAGATTTCGTCGCGTTGACAGCAAAACGATAAAATCGGGGAAATACGAGGGTGGAGCGGAAAGATGGAACTCTGATGGTTTGTTTTCGTTAACACTTTGGTTTGGTCGTTAAAATCAGAATGGATTGCTTCGTGTTGGAGTTTATGCTATGAGCTATTGTAATTTTCAGAAAATTTAAGTAAACTTCGGCGAGGATTGAAATTTGCCATATTTGGAGAAATATGAGTAGTATTTGAGTAGTAATTGAAATACTTGGAAGAACCGAAAGTTTTCTATAAAAAGAGAAAATTATGTAAAAAGTTGCAAGGCAATAGGTCGAAAAAATATCTTCTCAAAACTATAAGGCTGACAAAAAGAAGCGAAATTACTTGTAGTAAAGGCAGTAATAAAATTTAATCAAAGAAATACTTATAGCTGATTAAACAATGTGTTTTACAGAAAAATAATAGAAACGAGCGGATGCTCTTCCAATCGCAATATGAATATAATAAAAATATAAGTGGTGTTGATCTCAAAGATCAAATGTTACTATACTCGCCTTGCGAAAGAAAAACCCTTCGCTGGTACAAAACATTGGGTATACATATTCTACAAGTGATTTTAGTTAACTTATATTTTTTATTTAACAAATATTCTGGAACAAAACTACCTCGTTATGACTTTCGACTAGAAATTATAAAAAAATTACCACGCTCTCCTCAGAAAAATGTTCCTAAAACATTGAATAACTTGTCTGAACGGTAGATTTTGAGCAAAATAGCTGAGAAAAAAGGAAAAACGAAACGTAAAAAGTGCAGAGTGTGTACAGTAAATAAAAAAAGAAAAGATACGATTTATGAATCTCTTATTTGTACTGACAAACGTGGTCTTTGCCTAGGCGTACGCTTCGTAACATAGCATGAAGACCGAAAATGACTAGTTGGTGTAATTTTTGTACTATTTGTTACCGATAACGTTCAAGTTGCGCTTATTATATTATTTTTAGTGTTTGTTTTGTTACTTTTCAAACAAAACATATTTTTTTTTGTAGCCTTTTATTTCAAAATAAGACTCGGATCCGCGTCCGTTAACCGGCCAACGGCGCGGATCTGCGTTTTTCCTATCTCTGCGCGGAACCTGTTTGTTGAAACACAGTTCCTAGCACCTGACATATTCCTATTTGATTACGTAAGCAGTGCACCTATTAATAGCATGAAGATTACAATTATACCATACTTAAAGTAAAACACACATAGGCGTTATTCAAGATTAATGTATATGTTAAATGATAGCCTTCAATTATCAAATTTATGTAGGTCTAGGTGTCCCCCAATTTTTGGAAGCATAGCTTTCTTATCGCGGGCTACGGATAGAATGCATTGATCGGTGAAATGGATCGCGCAGAGATGTAACAAAATAAAAACAAAACAAACACCGCCATGAATCGAATCGAATGGGATCGAATCTAATCGAGTGGAATCGAATCGTATTGAATCGAATCGAAAGGACTCTAATCAAATGGAATCAAATGGATTCGAATCGAATGAAATTAAATAAATCCAATGAAATCGAATCGAATTTAATCGAATCGAATGGAATCGAATGGAATTGAATCGAACGAAATCGAATGAAATCGACTCGAATGGAATCGAACGAAATCGAATGAAATCGACTCGAATGGAATCGAATCTTATGAAATCAAATGAAATCTAATAGAGCCGAATCGAATGAAATTGAATGGAATCGAAGCGAATGGAATCGAATGAATTCGAATGGAATCGAATAGAATCGAACACAATGAAATCAAGTAAAATCTAATGGAATTGAATCGAATACAATCGAATAAAATTGAATACAATTGAATCGAATCGAATTCAATTGAATTTAATTAAAATTAAATTAATTTAAATTAAATTACAAACCATCACTTCATGTGTAGACGTTAAGAAAGCTATGCGGAGTACCACATCCCGTTTTATTATATTCCACGTTAAGGAAAAATAATCGGAAAAGCCACTTAGGTCATTAACTTAAAACATTAACCAAATTCTTTAAAATCTCAATTTAAATTTTCGTGTATTACTGGCTTCCTCAGAAAAGTAGATAGGAGAGAAAATGAGTAAGAGAGATAGAGGAAGAACGAGAAAAATAACGAGGTCATAAAAATATTAATAAAATAACGTACGAGTATCCTGTGTGCATGACTCGTGAAAATTTAGTTACTTAAGTCCCGTACGGTCAACCAAATGCTCTTTCTTATTCAGACCACACTGATCTCGTAACAACATCAAGAGCCATATATGTCATCGAAAGGTGTGCTCTGATGTCGATATGTAGTGTAGAAGATGCATAGTAACATCTAACCCGAATGAAATCTAACTTGATTCTATTCAGATACCACATATATCAAGCGGAAGGAAGAATTAAGGTGAGACTGACTCGGATTCAGTAGTCGGATAGAGACCTACGAACACAGAGTAGTGTTGCACTGGTGACAGGATTTAATAGCTACCCGTCACAGAGTAAGAAAAAGAGAAGGTTTTATTAGCGCCCCATGTGGAAAATTCGGACGGATGCAAGCTAATACACACAGATGAAATATTAACGGTCGAAAACCTCCACGGAAATGAAAAAAATAAAAAAAATGGAAAAACTCCATTTTTTTGCAATTTTTTCCAGATATTGCTATTTTTTTAATCAATAAACATTCAATTTTCGATCTCTAGCTAATTAAGTATTACGCAAAATTAATAAACGAAACTTTTACCTTGCATGCTTTTTGATGTAGGAGCAATATCTCCAGAGTTATCGGCAAAAATATGGGCGCAAAAAGTAAAAATTTTCGATTTTTTTCAGATCTCGTTAAATAAAAAATTAAGCTCAAAGTTTGCGAATGGCGTATAGCATGATTATTGATACAAGGTACATCTTGAAGTGATTATTCCAAACAATAGACTGCTATGGAAATGTCCAACTCAAAACAGATCACGACTGGACCATTAGTAGATTTAATTTTTAACCAATAAGAAAATAAGTAACCAAAAAATGCATTCAAAAACTAATATATTAACTTATACTTTATAACCGTCCTTTGATCTTTTGTTAAAAAAGGGTCTATATACTTGATTAAAAGATGGATGATAGCAATAATTATATTACTACTATAAGGCGTTTCACTTTGAGAACGGAACATTGCCTAGATAGGACTACGTATTTCTTATGGACGATAGAAGTGAATTAAAATAAGCGTTTTCTAATGTAACTGACCAGAACTGTCCATCGAACACAAGAGAATTTTAATTTAATAAATATTATTTACAAAAAATAATTTTTTAAATTGTATTAATGGCAGGTTAATTGTTTTTTGGTCAGACTACGACATGCCATTAGAATGATGTCATTACAAACTAATTATTTTCGTACCTCGTACGTATAATAATAACAAGGAAGACTTTGTGGTTGTTTAGTAGTTATTCTGACTTCACAGTTTAATGTTCTGTTAATGAAAAGATTAGAAGTTAAATCGATACAGCAAGTGCTATCACGGGAGCAGGTTCTAGCACTATTTTTAAAATACGAAAAAGCCTACGTTTAACAAAGTTTTTGCACTGGTTAGAAAAGACAAAGATTTAGCAAACATGTCACGCAATAGGATAATACTCCATGAAATAAGCTTTGGAAATAAGGTTTTTGCAAACGAGTAGTAAAGTCGACCATGGTGAAATTGCCCGATATTCTGAAATGGAGGCAACAGTATTTGCGTGAGATAAAAAAATTTCGTTCTCAAGGATACACCTTCGATTATTTGGATAAAACTTAAGTGAATGTTGGACATAGTGTTTGCAAAGAATAGCAAGACCTCTTAGTGACTTCAGCCAGGGATGCGTTTGTTAAGAAGTTGTCAACAGATCTAAAACAGCCGACCAATGAGGCCCAGAAATTTGTTATGGTGTATGCGGGAACTGAATTGGGTTTTGTGGAATGTGCTGCTTTTTGGTTTTTATCTAAAAAAGAAAAACTCAGCGAACTATCATGATGAGACAGATGGTCCTATATTAAACAATGGCCAATAGACTTAGACCAGCAATGACATATGGAAGTGAAACATGGACATTGAGAAAGAAAGAAATCAATAAGCTATTAGTATGGGAACGCAAAATCCTGCGAATTATATATGGTCCTTGCAGGGACAGCGTGACAAATGAATGGAAGAGCAGATACAACAATGAAATAGAGACTCTCTTCGGGAAAGGAAACATTGTAAGATACATAAAAGCCAATAGATTAAGATGGGCAGGCCACGTGGTACGGAGTGATGACGACAGACTGATTAGCAATGTGTTTTGGGAAAGACCAGATGGTAAAAGATCGACAGGAAGGCCTAGAAAAAGGTGGAAAGACGCAGTCAGGGAAGACCTGGAGAAGATGGAAGTAAGGCCATGGGAAATAATAGCACAGGATCGGAATCAATGGAAGGCAATAGTAAACGCGACAAAAACTCACGAAGCGTTGTAAAAGCCAATGATGATGATGAATAGACTCAGATGGGCAGGACCTGTGATACGCAGTAACGACAATCGCCTTATAAACAATGTGTTCTGGGAAAGGCCAGATGGAAGAAGGTCAGGAGGGCGACCTAGAAAAAGGTGGAAAGATGCAGTCAGAGAAGATCTAGAGAAGATGGGAGTGCGACAATGGGAATTACTGGCACGGGACCGACAAACATGGAAAGCAATAGTAAACGCGGCAAAGACTCACGAAGAGTTGTAGCGCCATTGATGATGATGATGATGATATTAAGCAATGAGAAAAAGCTACTTCTTAATCTTCTAGAGGAAACTGTTAACAAGCGTTTAATCAAGATCAAATTAAGACACGGTTGCTAGAGAAAGATATCTTTTTTGAAGAAGATTATTTAAAATCAGAAGAAAAATGTTGCCATTCTGAGACTACCTCCATACCATTATGTGTTGAATCCAATTGAAAAGGTATCGAATCAATGCAAATGTATGGAATAATGACATATGTAATATGTCAAAAGACATATTGCCCGACAACAGAGTTTAAGACCACCGCAATGGAACAATTAATAAGAAATGCATTTGGTGTAGTAACAATGGACAACTGGAAAAACTATTGTAAACTTGCTATGAAGGAAGAGCAAAAATTTTGGGTTATTGGCAGATTGATGGACGATATCGATCCTGTGGTAACAATTGTGACGGTTGACAGTAATAGCGATGATAGAGAAGATGAGGATGATGTTAATATAATATGCAGTGAATAAATTATGTAATAGTGTGAAAATCGGCGGACACAAAGTGCCAAATCCGAAATGTATAAATGATAGTCCGCCAAAAAGTGAAAATTAAGGAATAGTGCGAAAAATTTCAAATTATATCATTTTTTAAGAGAAATGCATTTTTATGTAAGTAATTGTTATAATTTGTAGTTGCACTTGTTTTTTTATCTTTTAGTTAAATTTTTATAATGTTAAACAATAGTAAAATTTAACTATTTTTATCAGATCTATAATTACAAATTTTAAACGTACGGCAGATTGTAGAAAAATCCAGAGAATTCAACATCACAACATATTTGTGCTTCATAGATTATAGTAAAGCTTTCGATTTGGTCAACTGGAGTAAAATGTGGCAGATTTTGTGTGAAATGGGAGTCCCCAATTATCTGATACTGCTAATTAAAAGCCTGTACAATAACAATTATGCCAGAGTTAGAATAAATGGGGAACTAACCGATGGTTTCAGGGTCACAAAGGGCGTGAGACAAGGCTGCATACCAAGCCCAATTCTATTTAACATCTATTGTGAATGGATAATGCGGAAAGCTACTGAGGACTGGAACGGTGGCATCACCATTGGCGGGAAGAAGATTTGCAACTTGAGATATGCAGATGATACTACTATCCTCGCTAGTTCTGAAGCTGAATTGATTCACCTGCTACAATGGATAGAAGACGTAAGCTTTAAAATCAAAAATCATCTGGTCATGATAAACAATATCGCTGTTGTAGATAAATTTGTGTATCTGGGCTCATTAATAACCAACAAAGGAGGCTGTACTAAAGAAATAAAGCGGCGGTCAGCAATCGCAAAAAACGCTATGGCAAAATTAACAAAATTTGGAAAAGCCATGAAATAACTACCGATACAAAAATGAGACTAGTAAGAAGTCTAGTTTTTCCAGTTTTTACTTATGCATCGGAATGCTGGACCCTTACTGAGAAAGACAAAAAGAACATAGATGTATTTGAGATGTACTGCTGGAGACGAATGCTGAGAATACCATGGGTGGCCCGAAGAACAAATGAACCCATACTGGACCAGCTAAACATAAAGAAAAGACTAAGAACACAAATATCAGAACAAATAATAAGCTATTTTGGACATGTGCATCGAAGAAATAGTCTTGAAAAACTTACCATTCAGAAAAAAGTAGAAGGCAAAAGAAATAGAGGTAGATCTCTCACACGATACACGGACCATATTGTTGCTACCATTGGCGCTCCATTGTCAGAATGTGCTAGAATGGCAGAAGATAGAAAAACGTGGAGGAACATTGGGAAATTTAGCTAATAGCTTCATGATATCACGATACCTGCATCACGTTAACGAATAAGAAGATTTGTCTATTAAAGAAACAAGTATTTTTAATTCATTATTCTGTATTTTGTATTTTACTATACGTATCCGCTTATTACTGAAATTAACTACATATCCACGGTGCTGATTACGGCTCTGATTTGAATGACTGGTATATCGACAGTCTAGTAGCAACACGTACCTGAGAGTTTTGACAACAATGCCTAAAATAATTAAAATCTTAATATTGTTATCATACGTCAGAACAGATTATGTGGTACTCACATTATTGGTTTATTAAAATTACTGCAATATTTTAAACTTAATTTTTTTAAAATAATTTTGATATTTGTTACTGATTTTTGATGTTATTTCCGGAATTATCAGCTGTTATTTAAACATTTGTTGTCAATAATTTTCAAACAGAGTATAAATACATGCAAGTTTCCTATTGTAGCCGTTAAAACAGAATACTTTATAATTTAGGTAGTAATTTTTCCATCAAGAATCAAGAACAAATAATAGGTAATATATTCCTCAAAACTATCTCTAGTAATGGTTATTAGTGCCGAATAGAATGTACTACCGAGCCATAGGGCTTCTTCTAAGCTAATAAACATTTCAGCGTTGTAATTCATACTGAAAGACCATTCAGACGAACACGTCAATGAAATATTCTGTAAACCAAACAAGAGTTTGTTGACCAAATCGTATATCAGCAATGTGCGATAATTCAATGTTAAACGTTGGCTCCTTCTGAATGCTCTGAAGTCTATTAAGACGGCGGCGGACTGAATTCTTGCTACATAAACACTTTTGCAACCTCGGGCGTTGTGGGTGGTTTTATTTTGTTCTTTTAGAAGTGTTTCAATTATCACATAGCTCTCATGGTATCAACACTCCAAGAAATGTATCGATTGAAGTGATTAGGGAAGCTCGATTTAAAATATTTGATTAAACAGCGTTTCACAGAATGGCATTTATTATTCGATGGTATCATTCAAAACAAAATTTATAATCTCAAAATATTTAAAAAGAGTAATACAGTATACCTATTTATTATAGTAAGAATTACATAAAACCACTGGTAGTTAATTATTATCCTTATTATAGATTTTAATAAAATCAAAAAAGTTTACATGTTGAATTACGGACTGCCCTTATGGTGCAAATAAACTCTTCTAACTGTGGCGATACTTACGTGACGCTGGCGTCAGAATTTTACTACAAAAAAAGTAATACAATGCCAGTATAGACTAGGCGGGATCTGTAAAAATTCAGACCATAATGGACATTTTCCATAGGAAGCTATTTTTTTGCTGGAAACCCGTCAGGATGTGGCCAATATCGATAATCATGATATGAGCCAGTCGCAAACCCTGTGCTAAATTTTTTATTTAACAAAATCTGAAAACAATTGAAAATTTCTAATTTTTTTGCTCCTATTTTCGTTTATAATTCGGAAAATATTGATCCTAGAGAAAAAATTATACGAAGTTAAAAGTTCCGTTATACAATTTTACACACGTTAGCTAGAAATTAAAAATTTAATGTTTATTGTTGAAAAAATAGCAGTAATTGGAAAAAAAAAGTACAAAAAATTAAGTTAATCCTTCGGTCGGATAGGTTTTGCATAATAATTTTGCAATCCAGCCTACTGGAAAAAAAATCGCAAATTTTCAAATTTTTAGTAGGCCCTAGATAAGGCCCTCAGATAGTTGCAATTTTTTTTACATATAAAGGAAGGCTCAAACTTCCAAACGCTTTTTGTAAAATTCAAATCGGTTCACTAGGAGAGCCTAGAAAATTTTTTAAAGTTTTAAACATTTTTTAGACTTACAAACAAATTGAATAACTTTACGAGCTTTACACATATCATTTTCGAATCAAAATATATTCTCAAATCAAATAATGTCATTATTATGATAAAACTGCAGAAATTAATTATTTTAAACAGTTTGATTTTTACAAAAAAAAAAAAATTGTTCACCTTTGTTTTAACAATTCAAATTATTACTGTTATTATATATTGTTACTTTTAGTAAACAAATATGTATTTATAAATTGTTAATAAATAATTGATGTTGATGCTAAATAAAGATGCTCAATAACCATAGGAAAACTATGCTGTTTCCAAAATTCGCTCAGCTCTACCACAAGATTCAACCTACTAGACATTAGTGAATGTTGTATTATTATTATTTGCTTTTGCTATTTAATATATATTTAAGATAGGTATATTAAATAGCAAAAGCAAATAATAATAATAATATATATTTAATATATATTAAATAGCAAAAGCAAATAATAATAATATAAATTTCACTAATGTCTAGTAGATTGAATCTTGCTGTAGAGCTGAATTAAGAAAGCGAAAGAACAATGGTTAAAAGAACAATGCGCAGACATAGAAGAATACCAAAAAAGACATGATAGTTTTAACACACATAAAAAATTAAAGAATTAACTCACAACAATAGAATAAGAAAACCGGGAATACTAAAAGATGCAACTGGGAAACTTGTGTTAAATACTAACGACAAATTAAAGAGATGGACAGAATACATCAATGAACTATTAAAAACAATAGAACAGAGCAGATGGTGATAGAAGTAGAAGAGGATATGGTTTTAATGAAAATAAAAGAGAACATTAAAATGGCAATAAAAAACAGCAAGAATGGTAAAGCAGTAGGTCCAGACCAAATCCCATGTCAAATCCCTATAGAAATCTTAAAATGCATAAATGATGAAAACTTAGACATTACAGTAGACTTATTTAACTCAGTATACAAAACAGGACACATACCGAAACAATGGTTAATCTCCACCATTTGTGCTGTCCCTAAAAATACAGGAACCAGAGAAGCGTTATTTGCTTTTAATGGGTTAGCTCAAAGATGCATGGATATGAATGTTGATGTGCATGTTTGTTACTTTAATTTTGAAAAAGCATTTGACAAAGTAAGACATGAAAAAGTTGTCCAGAAAAACATAAACCATAGAGACTTACGAATAATAACAAACCTCTACTGGAATCAAAGAGCACCAATCGTAATAGATAATGAACCCAGTCCAGAAATTGAAATTAGGAGAGGAGTTAGGCAGGGATGTATTATGTCCCCATTACTATTTAATGTATATAGTGAAGCCATTTTTAAAGAAGCATTACTATCTTAAAGTGAAGGAATAATAATTAACGGAAGATCTATTAACAACATAAGATATGCAAATGACACCGTGATTATGGCAAGCTCTGCTGAACAACTCCAATTACTGCTAAACAAAACAAACAGTTTCTGTGAAGCATATGGACTAAAATGAATATAAAAAAGACCAAATACAGGATAATAACAAAGAAAACAAATATACCAACAAACATACATTTGGGAAATGTACCGATAGAATGGGTTGATAAATACAAATTATAGGAACCTGGATTTTAGACAATAATAATCAAACAACCGAAATAAGAGCCAGGATAGAAATAGCAAGAAAGGCGTTTGTAAAAATGAAAACAATTCTCTGCAAGAAAGACCTTAGATTAGAACTGAGAGTGAGCACTGAGATGTTACGTGTTTTCGATACTGCAATATGGACTTGAAAGCTGGACATTGAAGCAAGAACACATAAATAAGTTACAGTTCTTTGAAATGTGGCGTTATAGGAAGATGCTTAGAATATCATGGACACAGAAGACAACTAACACGGAAGTATTGCGAGAAATGGGCAAAGAATTTGAAATTATAAACACAATAAAAATAAGAAAGTTACAATATCTGGGACATGTAATGAGGAGACAGCGATATGAACTGCTAAGGCTAATAATACAGAGAAATATAAGAGAAGGAAGGAGTATAGGAAGAAGGAGAGTGTCATGGTTGAAGAATTTAAGGGACTGGTTTAAATGCAGTTCTATAGATCTCTTCAGAGAGCAGTAGATAGAGTAAAGATAGTGACGATGATATCCAACCTCCGATTGGGAGACGGTACTTAAAGAAGAAGATTTGCTTTTGCTATTTAATATATATTTAATGACAATGTTCTTGTACCAATGGCTATAGTTGTCGATGTACTTTATGTAAATAGATTTTAAAAACATAGGTATTTACATCCTTTTTTACAATCCATAAAAACTGTAATTTCTGTGCTTTGGATTTTCAAGACTAGTTGTTTGTGTCAACTTAAACTCCTAATTGTGAGATTCTACGATGTTTTCCAGCTTGTTTCGCGAGACCGATGCGGATAAAAGCATCAAACGATTCAATGTATAATACCTGTCTTATTTTTGTATGTAACCGTGAATGTGTTCATGTATATTCACGCCATTGCATTGCCTTTGGGCTATTTTTAGGCATTCTTTCGTCGGGAGACATGACTAGTGTTGTGTGATGTATCTTTCGTACGTTTACATTGTTGTCATCGACGTCTGCCATTGATTTAATCACCGATTAGCACCGACGTTGGATTTACTCCGTTACATTTTTCATGTCTCCAACAGAAGTTACTGAAAGAAAGAAGCTTTTGAATTATGCTCTTTTTGTGTTGCTGTAAAATATTCGGGATGCCTTAGTAGAGATCGTAATAAATATAAATAAATCCTTTCCGTCCTGTACTGAATATCGATCTCTCCTTTCAGTTTTTCGGATTATGTAATAAAAAAAATTAAAAACTGTCCAGAATATAGAAAATCAGTATTGCTTATATTAAATTATAGCCGGTCTACATATATTAATGCATTAAAATTATTATGCAAAGCACATACAAGATGTTATTCCTTATATAGCGTTTTATGTTGGTTATTTATTTATTCGTGTGAACACCAACAATAATTACACTAATATATATATATATATATATATATATATATATATAATATATATATATATACATATCTTGGGTTTAGTAGTCAATATTGAACTCTTTTAGGTTTGTTAAGCTTTCGAGTTTATTGTACTCTTTTTCAAAACGTACTAAAAATATAAAAAATTTACATTAGAAAAATGAAGTTGTTATATTTTCAATAGGCTTACCCTTGTGAGGATTGTGTTTTAAAATGAGCAAAATTAATTAACATAATGACATTATTAAATTTGATTTTCTTTTTCGTTCTGTCAAAACTTATTACTAAGGTTTACATGTCTCTTCTATTTTTTATATTTATTTTAGGTTAGTTTGACAGAGGAAGTGTCTATGTTTATGCAAACCTTCATTGCAAATTTTGATATAATATGTAGAAATGTTTCGTTTGCAGTTATTAAACAAGCAACAGAGTTTATGTTACTAAGTAATTAAGAAAAAAAAACACAAATAAAAATAAATTTTATCTCATTTGAACTTGAAATAATCCCCTTAATATGCGTAACTTTTAAGAACTTTTATATTGTTATTCTTTTATTTAAAAGAAGATTACTGTATATAGCACTAAGATTTTCAATGTCTTCTCTTTTGTTTAAGGTGTTTTGTGTAGTTTTAATTAAACACATTTCTAGAAACAGTCTTTTGTTGTAATTTCTTTCCTTCTCAATATTTCTGTTTGATCATAGTTAGGCGTATGGCCCATTGTAATACAATGTTCACTTAATGCACAGGCTTGCACTTTATTCAGATTAATGTCACTCTTGTGAGATGTTAATCTTCCGGACAAATTCATGGACGTTTCTCCAATATATACTCTATTACAATTATTACAGGGTAGAGAGTACACTACATTGGAGCTTTCTTTATTATTTAAGGGTGTAAAGTTTAGTATATAATTTCGATATTGTTTTTATATTTCTGGTTCCAATTTTGATATTAGGTACTTCTCTAAATGTGTTTAGTAGTCTATTTGTTAAACCTGGAATATATAGTAAAGAGTGGTAGGGTAATGGAACCAATCTTGGACACTTTAAGAACCATAAATTTTATTTTTGTACTGGTAATTATTATTACTAAAGTATTTTATTAACTTTACATTCCTGCTTATTGCTCAGACTTTCTTTACCAAATATACAAAATTATTAAGTTTACCAAAATAAAAACAAAAACATAAAAAAATATATTTATTATTAATTAATGTTTTTTCTCCAGTAATGGACATCGATATTTGCAATGGATCCTAATTTGGACAGTTGCATACCCAGTTATGGACACCGTTTTTATATATGGATAGAGAGGTTCAAAATTATGGAATAAATTTATTTGATCAAGAATACGCCACTTTTGAGAAAAATCCTGAGACAGGTCGATTTTTATTTTTAAATTATGATTTTTCGAGATATTGCCGTGATAGTGCCGTTATCCATTTGGGCGTGATGACGTATTCGATGATTTTTTTAAATAGAAATAAGGGTAGTGTGGTAGCTCATTTTAAAGGTTATTCAATTGTTTATTCAGTAATATAAACATTAACATCATTATTTATACAGGCTGGCCAAAAATATTTTGTACAAATAATGATGTTAATGTTAATATAACTGAATAGAGAATTTCTTTCAAATAGAGAAACCTTTCAAATGAGATACCACTCGACACCTATTTCCATAAAAAAACATTGATTACGTCATCACGCCCAAATGGATGACGTCACTATTAGGGCATATATGTCAAAAAATCATAGTTTAAAAATAAAAATCGACCTCTCTCGGGATTTTTCTCCAAAGTGACTTATACTTGAAAAAATGAATTTATTCCATAATTTTGAAGCTTCTGTATATATATCTTTAACTAAATTGGCCCCAATATAATTTAAAGAAAAAAATAATTGATTAATATTCTCCAAAATTTAGCTGAAATTTTATTTAAACTGGTCTAATATAGGTAACTAACTGAATCTTAATAAAAAGTATAATTAACTAGTCCTCTTCTCCTTCTGAACTCTCAGATGTGTCACTACTATCCACGGAAATTTTACACTTTTCACAGACAAAGTCATCTTCATCTTCGGAGTCTAAAGCAATTCCTAAACTGTCAATATACTTGGAAGGGACACAAATTTTGTGTACCTTATTTTCACAATGTGCACAACTAAGCCTCTTGCCTTTTCCAAGAAATGTTGGTCTTTCCAGGCTGTATTACATTTGAAGCACTTGCAACTAATTTTTTTATCTGAATCTTTTTTTTAATTCCAGGCAAATTTTTTCCTTTCCTGCATTTTTTTAAAATCTTTTCTTTATCGATTTTTTGTCTTTGTTTTTCTTCCCGAGCTCGTTTTCTGCTTTCTTTCTGTTGTTCTTTTTCTTCTCGCCGGTTTTCTTTTTTTGTTGTTCATTTAACCAATAGTCTGATGTAATGACTGAGCGTGGTCTTTCTTTAATTTGACGCTGTGATTTTACTTCGTCTTTAGGCCAAAACAGATATTTTTTTAATGGGGAATCACCAGTTGGACTATTTTTTTTTGACAAATATCTCTTTAAATTGTTGATTGTCCTCCTCTTGATGAGGTGGTTGATAGTATAGACTTATTTCATCTGAACCACTAGCTTTTGATGATGTCTGGGTGATATCTGGAGTCCGCTGAATATTCGCCGTGTTGATGTCAAAACGTTCAGTATTTGATCTTTCGGCATCTTCCTGCATTTCGTTTTCGTGGTTGGTTAGAAAAATTTCTGGAATATCGTTTTCATCTTGCGGTGTTTCATTGTAGTCATTATTTAAATTCTCTATTGAGAGATTCTCGTTCTCACTTGGCTCTGGAATTGAAACTATGTCCCGTATCTTTTTCCAAACATTGTATAGATCCAATGTTGACTCTTGCCCATTCCATGCCTATTTAGAGTTTTGTGCTTTCATAGCATTCAGTGTTTCAGGACTAATGTTACTTTCTAAAATATTTAAACATATTTTTATATCATTAGCCGAATTTTGATTGTTTTCAGGAATATTTTCTTCTTTATTAACCTTCTGTCTACAAATTATCTTTAAATAATCCACGTTATTTGGATTAAAAGGAA
The DNA here is from genome assembly GCA_918026665.1 of Diabrotica balteata. NCBI lineage: Eukaryota > Metazoa > Arthropoda > Insecta > Coleoptera > Chrysomelidae > Diabrotica > Diabrotica balteata. The sequence continues at coordinate 164,942,032 of OU898276.1, read as the reverse complement.
AGAGGCCACAAACGCGAAATCCGTTTTTAATAATAGCTGGAGAAATAGATTCATTCAGAATATTTTCTAGGAGAGTAGCCACGTGATGTCTCATTAATGGCTGGTTTTCGTTTTCTGTCAACCATTTTCTGACATGCGATTTCCATTGACATTTCAATGGGTAAAAAACAGAAACATCCAGAGGTTATAATACATGCGTTGCATTTGGATAAAATGCAACTAAAATGATTTAATTTTCACGCAAAAAAATACTCAGATGTAATGTCAAATGAGATTTGTGCCCATATACAAAAAATATAACGGGTCGTTCTATGTTATTTTCTGTCAACCATGGCTTAAACATATTTGCCATGTATTCAAAAAATACCTCTCCTGTCATGTAAAAAACATTGAGACTGGTATATACAGTCTCAATGTTTTTTTAGTGGGACGATATATGCCAATGGGATCGAAATAAAATTTTTAATGAATTTCAACTTTTTATTACAGAAAATAAAAACCTTAAAAACACTTTTATTTTGAATTTAACCAATAATAATTCACAGTGTAAGTAACAAAACATTTTTATAAATGGTAAGTAGTAACGCATTCTTCACATAAGTGTACTGGATACATTTGACATATCATTTGTGTTCGTGTTTTTTTTCTTGGCAGAAAAGTACAACAACGACAAGATTTTTCTATGATTTCTAAATGATCCCCCACATTTATCATATTATTTCATCTCTATGAAGGTCTTCCTACAGATCTTTTTTGAACATAAACTTTGTTAGAGCTTCTTCCTTCGGTTACTAAATCTTCTCCTACTGTCAGTAAAAAACCTTGAATTAAATTGTTTTGCGATTCAGTTGGTTGTAAATAATCCAACTATTGGCAGTTACTACCATTGTGAGTCTAAAAAAGACTTTTTTTCACCATTCGACCGATTTTCGATCTAAATCATACAATTCAGACATTTCGTCACTAAGTCAGCTCCACCCATACAGCATTTGTAAAAAGCTATGGCTTCTGGGCAACATACGTCTGCTTTTGTATCATCAAGTCCGTTACGTTTTACAGTTCCAATTATTCCTGCATCGATGCAAACGAACTGTGACTCCTCTGACTAATTTATTACCGAGGAGTGACATATTTAGAATAAGTATCTAGTATTACGATAGTAATTATCGATGCTAGACATAGAAGTAATGTGCTGGATGTAAGAAGCCTCAGGGGTGTAGATGGAGATACAGACCATCACCTAGTAAGAGCAAAAATCAGATTGAGAATATCTTCAGAGAAACCTAAGGCCAACGAAGCATTGGGATAGTGGAACATCGAGAAAATGCAAAATGAGGAAATCCGAGAAAATTACCAACAAGGAATTAAACAGCATCTAAAACGCCGAGAAACAAGAAAATTAATTAGAGAGAAAAAAGGAAGTACGAACAACAGAAATATGAAGAAATGAAAAGGAATAGACAACAGTCAAATAGTCGAGCATTTTACAAATCAGTGTCAAACGAAAAGAAAGGCTTGAAAAGAAATGATGAATTAATAATAAATGAAAAAAAACTACTCCAAACATGGCAAGAATATTTCAAGACTTTACTAAACATACATCAACAGGAAGAACTTGGAGAAAATATATATTTTGGTATGGACATACCGATAGAGGACCCCAAAATAGATAAAAAATTGCAAGCAATTAACAAATTAAGAACGGAAAAGCTCTAGGCTCTGACAATATACTGGCTGAATTCCTTAAGTACGGAGGAGAAACTCTACATAGACAAACTACACAAACTAATAACACTTATATGGAATAAAGAGAAAATACCAACAAAATGGCACGAGAGTGTAATAATCCCCATCCATAAAAAGGGAGACAAAACCAAGTGCTCTAATTATAGAGGTATCTCCCTACTTAATACGGCATATAAAATCTTCGAAAATCCTAGTAAGTAGGCTGACACAGTTTGTAGAAAATTTCACGGGGGAATTCGGGAAGCCGGCTTCAGATAACTCTACTACTACTACTCTAAAATAGCTGTTTGAAAAAGTATGGGAATTCAATAGAACTATCCGTAATCTCTTCACAGATTTCCGGCAAGGGTACGACAGCATAAAAGGAATCAGTTATGGAATGCAATGGCAGAACTTTTAGTTTCAAAAAAACTTATCCAGCTTGTTAAGTTATGTGTGAATAGCTGTAAATCCAGAGTACGGATAAGTATCCAAACTCTCAGAATCTTTTGAAATCAGCAGTGACATGAAACAAGGAAATGTGCTGTCAGCCGCTCCTTTTTAATATCATCCTGGAGAAAGTAGTAAGAGCAGCACAACTTAAAACAGAATTACTGACAGTAAATGGACCAAAATTACTACTAGCTTACGCAAATGACATTGACATTGTGGGAAACATAGTCACCAATGTGAAGAATTTTAATAAATTAAGGCAAAGAAAACTAGTTTAAGAGTAAACGAAGAGAAAACCAAATACATGTGCATCAACAGACAAAAGGAGAGATAGATAGGCAAATTTACAATAGACGTATACTAAAGGGGAGAGTTTTAAATATCTTGGAGCAACAATCACTGCAGATAACGATACTCGCGGAAGAGATTAAAGGAAGAATTTCAGACAGCAAACAGATGTATGTACAGTATCCAATCTAAATCTAAAACCTAACACGAACATCAAAGATTAGACTATATAAAACGGTGATTAGACCGGTGCTCATGTATGGGTGTGAGACGTGGACCCTGACTAAAGAAACTGAAAGAAAACTTAGATGTTTTGAGAGAAAAATCCTCAGAAGGATCTTTGGGCCCTATCACGACATAAATAGCAACCAATACCGAATGAGAACAACTGCTGAGGTCAAGGAGATGTATAGAGCGAGTGACATAGTCCAAGAGATTAAATCCCAACGTCTAAGATGGGCTAGCCATGTCCATAGACTTCCTAATAACGCCTTGCCAAGTTAATATGGGAGGAATCCCCCACAGAAAGAAGACCCTTAGGACGTCCACGAATGCGATGGAGAGACAATATATGGTCAGATCTAAGAACAATGAGGCTACCCACTGACCCAACTATTATGGACGACCGTTCAAGATGAAAGCAAGTTGTGCAATCAGCAAGACCCACCCCGGGTTCTAGTGCTACTAGAAGAAGAAGAAGAAGAAGAGACATATTTCTTTTGGTCCTATGGTAGTCCCAATAGTTTGAAACTTGATTTCGTGAAAAGTTGTTATTACAGTAGTGAAAAATCTGTCGAAAGCTAAAACGACATTATCATCTTTTATCGTACTTGAGAGTGTGTGCATAACTCTTTCTCCTAAGGTACCTGCAAAATTTTGGATTTCTTTGCCACTGTAAAAATTTATATCATATATGTAACCTGTATCAGAGTCGGACCTAACCCATGTCTTTATGTCTTTTTATAGGTTTGTTCGAAATATATTGTTTCAATGTGCTTCGGCCCTTAAACTTCGTCATGCTCTCATCAATACTTTGATGAGAGCTATCTGAGCTGTATTTTTACAAATTGTACTTCATGCAAGAAACAAATTCATCAGTATAGTAGATTTTTAAAGCATTTATTGGCTTTTTCAGCTGATTCATGTATAATTTGGCTAGAAGCACCAAACATATATTCCTTGAAATACTTTATTTTATAAATTGGTTACCAATATAAGGCCTTCAAGACCAGTAATCAGAAAGGAGAGGAAGACGGTTTATACACATAATAAATGTTATTCCTTTTAGGGTCATAAATTCTCCAACATCTGTCTATTGTGTTCCTCTTCATGTTGCCTTCTCTTTTCTGTAGAGATCAATTCTCTCGTTGGTGCAATCCACAATAAAGAGCATCAAACTTGGCGGAAAAATTTTTTGAAGACTTGTAACGGTCTAAAAGTATGAACAATTTCTCTGTAAATTACAGAAACATTCTTAGGAGGAATAGTTTGAAAAATCTGGGGTAATTTGTTTCGATATTCGTGCCCATTAAAAGCAGGAAAAATTGTAGGTGGTGATTTGTAATTTTGGGACTACGCTGCTGTTTGTTGCGACCCAACAGTCTTTGGTAACTATTTTTTTGAATCTTATGGTCTTACAATGCCCACGGCTAAATTCTCGAACAAGAATCACAAAAAACACCATCCTCGACAATTGATTATGAGGTTTCCGAATGTTCCACCCGCTGAAGGTCCATTCTTACAGTGATTAGTGGGGGGCTTTCTGATCATGAAGCGGTATATACAAGTTTAGCAGTTTACAAAACATCACTCAAAAACCCGACGATTAGGCAGGATTTTTTCCACTCAAAACTTTCGTAAGTTCTATAATTCATGCTTGAATTCTGACTGGAGTTTTTTTTCTGAGGACATTGACTGTAATGTTAGTGATTTTCTAAATAGACTTGTATCTATTTTTAATAAGCATTTCCTTTATTAAACATCAGGCCAAAACATACAAACACTTGTATTACCAAAGGCATTCGCATATCTGCGAAAATAATGCGTTCTCTGCTATATATTAAAAAATTTAATGACAGTACCCCATCTCTGATTATATCAATAAGTACAGAAAAATGCTATATAAAACTACTCAAAGTAGCCAAAAAATCCTACTTTTCTTATAATCGCTTAACAAGCTCCAAAAATATTTCAAAAGAAACTTGGTCAATAATAAACGATTTTCGAAATAAAAACCAGTACAGCGAATCAAACCGTTTCTTTTCCTAACCCGAAAATCTAAATGATTACTTTGTTAATGTAGTAAAAAATATAACCTCAAACTATTTCGCCACAACAGATCCAGTTTCCTATCTCTCTAATTCAAAAAACATTGATGATACCTTCTTTTATAAGACCAGTTGTAAGACGGAACATCATTTCGAACAATTCGTTAGTATAAAAAGCACATCGTCCTGTAGTACAGATGGATTACTATTAAAAATTTTCTCAAATCTACCGCATATATGTTTTGGAGGTCATTGGTCTCGCGTAGTAAAATTGATTCCCTTGAAAAAGGTTACATTCCCTAACTGCCTAAAGGACTGCCATCGTCATTCCTCTTCATACAGGTGGAAGAAAATCTGATATGCCTGCAAACTATAGACCTATTGCCTTGTTACCAGCACTATCAAAAATTATTGAAAGACCTGTCTCCTTTAAATATAATATTTTATCCGCAAAATCAGTTCGGCTTTTTTGTCTAATAAATGCACTAGTCGATGCCGATATTTTCTGTGTTACATGATGTATATCTATCACTAAACAGTAACCTCTCCTCCGCCACCGTTTTTCTGCGACTATTCCCAAAGCCTTTGACTGCGTAAATCACGACATTCTATTAAAAAAATTAACTTTCTATGGAATTCGGGGTGTGTCTTTGAAACTGGTTCAAAACTTATGTGGTAGGTAGGGAAACAATTGGTTAGAATAAATCACACCGACTCTAGTTGTAAAGATATTGAGTGTGGAAGTACCGCAAGGTTCAGTATAAGGTCCCATTCTTTTTTTACTTTTCATTAATGACATCAACTAACTTGAAAATTAAAGGGAAAAATTTTTCTATTTGCTGATGATACCAGTATTACTTGGAGCAGCTCTGATATTTCAACGCTTCATTCAATTATAACCGCTGATTTACTTATAATCAAGGCTTGGTCAGACTCCAACCTTACTTAGCTGTAACGTGGATAAGACTGTAGCATTATCTTATAAAGGAGTCATGCAACCCTTGCTTTTTGAATGAGAGCCAAATCCAATTATCGTAAATTCCGTGAAATTTCTAGGTATTCTCATGACAGTGATCTCAAATGGTCCTTGCATACTGACTCCTTAAGGAAGAAACTAGCCTCAGCTTGCTTTGCAATAAGATCTGTTTCGAAAGAACTAAATTTATCTTCTGCCAAAATGCATATTTCTCATTGTTCGAGTCGCCATCTTCGATATGGGCTTCCATTTTGGGGGGTTCTAGTACAGCGGCCCAATTTGATAATTTTTAAGTTGCAAAAAAAGAGCAATCCGTTATCTATTTGGTCTCAAACAAACAAACTCATTGCAAGACCTACTTCAAAAATCACGAATTTTGACGCTTCCTCTTTATTTATTTTGGAAACGGTTTGTTTGATTCGAAAGCATCTAAACATTTTTCCCGATAGACCTGACCATGGCTACTCCATTAGAAATTCAGATTGTAACGTTTATTTGCCGATCCCGTCCACTCAGCTAGTAAAGAATTCTATTCTATATCGTGCAAAGAAACTTTATAATCACCTTCCAAGAGAAATTAAATCCGCAAGCATCCTTCACTAAGTTTCGTAAGGTGACAAAAATCTATCTCTCAGAAAGACCATTATATTCAGTTGACGAGTTTCTTAATTGTATAACAAAGAAACAAAATTAGTATTGTTTATAATTAAATTTGGGTGTCTCAAGCAGTGGCCACAATTTGTCTCATTTGTTGTTGTCTGTACAAATTATGTAGGTTATACAATAATTTTACCATTTTAAAATTGTGTTATTCTGTTTTTTACTATATATTGTTTTGTTTTATACTTTTTGTACTATTTGACTGATTTATGTTTTAGCTTTGTCCATAAAATTTGTTCAATAATTTTCCAGTGACAATAAAGCATATTTCTATTCTATTCTGAAAATGGTTTGGAAGATTATACCAAAATATTTTTTCGTCCCTTTCCCCTCTTATTTTGAAAATTCGTTTTACATTTTCACATTTATTGTCTGAAATTTTCATTACTATTTTCAATAAGTGTATCTATCATTTCTTCATTGTTTTCCTTACCTTCACATTCTACAGTTTCTTGATTATTTGTCTCATCTTCAGATTCAATGATTTCGAAATCTTGATTTTTCGAAATCTGATGACCAGACTAGAACTAGAAACAAATATTTAAAGGACAAAGAGCTAATACTGACAAAAGCTAGGGAAACAGATGCACATTTGAATTATAGGACGATATTAAAACAGTAGAACGCTTTACAAATTTGGGCGAAAGAAGAAGAATAATATATAGAAACAAAGCTTATTTTTCCCTCACCCATGTGCTCAGCTCTAAAAAATCACATACTGAAGATCAAAAAGCAGGGTCTACAAAACTATTATCGTACCAATAGTATGTTACAGATCAGAGACATGGGTGCTGACTTAAAATGCAAAAGAAAGCTGGACCTCTAGAAAGAAAAAAGCCTAAGGAAGATATTTGGACCTATTAAAAAAATGGCCAGGTACAGGAATGAGCTGTGATGCACTGAACTAGTGAGAACCTAGTGAGAATGAAGGACAGGCAGATTGTCGAAAGGAGCCTAGATAGTAAAATGCAGGGATCAAGACCAAAAGGAAGGGGCACGGAAAAGATTGAACGATGAAGTAGCAGCAGACTCACAAAATTTGCTAGATGTAAGAACTTGGATAAGAGCGGCGCTGGACTTGCATTGTTGGACTCATAGTTTAGAAGAGGCCCAGACGCGATTTCTGCTATAGCACCATTGGCGAGTGAGAACATTAGTAACTTAGGGTTAATCTCGTTGTTTTTTCTGATGCCCCTTGTGTACTCTACAGGCATTCAGATCTATCAAATGTTTGTTCCACTACTTCCTTCTCCTCCTGTCATATTGAATGTGTTCTTAATATACTGTAAAGACTGCTTAATTTTTTTATGATTTAAACACTCATAAAATGCATACAATATTATATTAAATTAAAAATTCTAAATTAAATTTCGGATTTAATTTGAATATAATTATTTACAGACCACCTGGGCCTCAGCTAGATACACAATAGCAATAAATTTAAATATATTAGTGACTTATAAATTCGATATTTTCTTTTACTAATAAATCTTTTTAATAACAAATATGTAAGAGTCATTGTAATCGTAAAAATATATTTGGCTTTATTATTCTATATTATTAAAATATTTTAAATAAATCCATATGACCACTGTCCAGAAAATACATTGTATTATTACTGTACACTATTTGGAAAATAACTATGATCTTTTTGTAATTGTTTGGTGAAATTTGTCGAATATTCGTATCTATAAATTGTCACGACTCAGTTTTCCTTATAAATATGTTTTATTGAACGCTGTGTGTGTTCTCTAAACAGAATTCCAACCATTTTAAACACGATTATACGACACTTTTTATTTTTGCTCTAGACGAGCAAAACTGACCTCTGATAATACTCGACAACTTTAGAAAAAATCCGATTCTCCGCATTAACTCCTTGATTGGTTTAAATTAGGAAGGGGTGCCGGTATGGACCCTCAGACCACACTTTAATCTAATTGAAATCAATAGGCTTATAGAAAAATGTAGATAAATTGTTCTGTCAATAAAATACACAGTGTAATTATCGAGACGGAAACGAGTAAGCAAATAAGGCAAGTGGTTTTATTAAAACGACTTGATTTATTTGGTTAGTTTTGTTCTACTTCGAATATTAAAATAAAATCTGTAAAGATTTTTTTAATATTAAAACACAATTCAATCTTAGCAATATTTTAGTAACTTTTGTTAGTTAAATAATAACTAAATTTAGTCCAGTAGTCAGAGATTTGAGCTCTAAAAATCATACGAGCTAGCTGAATTTTGATGAGAATATCAATTTTTGGGACCCTAAAAAAGATGCAAACATAAATATTATTAGCACTTTCTCTGTAGAATGAACCGTTTTCGCTGAATCAACGCTTGAAGCGACCGGCAATTTTAAATGGGTTTGTGCGAAAATACTTTTTAAATAAAAATCCACAAGGAAACTATATTCCTTTGTATACCATGTATCACAAACATTTATTTAAATTTCCTTTATAAAAGGTATATTAATAAAAACCCTATCATGATATATCACAGAACGTTTTCGAAATAACTATTCCATCATCAGTGCTATATGGATGTAGGGGAAAGGAGGGAATGGTGACCGCTGGGGTAATGGTAGCCATGAAATAATTGCGGCCTAATATTATTTCGTGTTTAATACCTGTAATGACCTGTTTCACCACTTAACATGTTTCGTTCAAAATGTACCTAAAACAATGACGATGTTTCGCCGGCAAAGAAGGTATTTTTGAAAATGTCTATATTTTCTCAAGGAGGCAAAAGGAATCTATAGAATATGTAGAAATCAATAAAACAATAAGCAGAATGTTAAAAGAAAATAAGAAAAAGACACAAGAAATAAAAATAGAAGAAGTAATACAGAACAACAAAAATATGAAATGCTTAAAGTCGAAATTAGGTAAGTTTGAAATAAACAAAATAAAAGATGTAAATGGAGTAGAAACAAACGTTAAAGATGACATCATAAATATAATCCACCTTTCTACTCACAATTTATATAAAACAAAAAAGGAACCACCAGAAGAAATTAAAAACCAACTTAAGGTTAAAATAAAAAATGTCAACTCAGAGCTACAGCCAGAAATAAGCAAATCAGAAATAAAGAAGTCATTGAAAGAAATGAAAAACAACAAATCACCTGGAAAAGATGGAATAACTGCAGAGGTGCTGAAATATGGTGGAAAATCCCTTTTTTTAATAAGATATTAAAGAAAAAGAATCCCAAACAACTGTAGGAATCAGTAACCATTATCCTACACAAGAAAGGGGATAAAGCAGATATAAAAAACTACCGTCCTATAAACTCCTCAATGTAATGTATAAACTCCTAACAAAAATTTTAACCAATAGATTGACGACAAAATTCGATGGATACCAGTCGAAAGAACAAGCTGATTTTAGAAGGAATTCAGTACAAGTGACCATTTACTTAGTATGAAAATGCTTAAGAACGAGCAAATGAATACCATATTCCTCTATATATGGCGTTTATAGATTTCGAAAAGGCTTTCGACAGAGTCAAGCATTGGGCAGTGAAAAGTTCTTTGATTAACAGCAGAATTGACCACAGATATACGAACTAATAGCCAATATATTAAGGAAGGCAAAACAACAATTAAAGTATATGAAGGAAGCAAAATCAGGCGTTGAGAGGCGTGAGACAGGTGATACAATATCACCGAAACTTTTCAATCAGGCACTTGAAGATACTTTTAAAATATTAGAATTTGAAGAAAAAGGTATAAAAATTTGGTGGACAACGCTACGCTGATGATATCGTATTGATAACTGATAAAAAAGAAGAATTATTTGAAATGATGAAAGAACTGGACGTAGAAGCTGGAAAGATAGGCCTTAATATGAATTACAGCAAGACCAAAACCATAACAAATACAGATGAAGACATCACAATGAGAATCGGACAAGATGAAATAGAACAAGTTCAGGATTATATATATATATATATATATAATATATATATATATATATTATATATATATATATATATATATATATATATATATCTTGGTCAAACTATAAAACTTAACAAAGAGAACCCAACAGCAGAGATAAAGAGACGAGTTAGACTGGCATGGGCGGCATTTGGCAAACTAAGCTACATTCTTAAAAACAAAAGATATCCACAGCATCTTAAGACCAAAGTATACAATCAATGCGTACTCCCTGTTCTTACTTATGGTTCCCAAACGTGGACATTTACAAAAGCAAACATGAACAAAATCATAAAAACCCAAACAGCAATGGAAAGAAAAAGTGAGGGATGTTAGACAAGAAGTTGCAAAATTGAAATGGAGATTTGCCGACACAATATAAGACAAAAAGAAGACCGATGAAAAAAATTCTATAAGTTGGAGACCGGTGAAATATAACAAAGCAGAGGAGGCTCCAAATAAGATGGACGATGATATCAAGAAGCACGTGGGCTCTAGATGGATGACTGTAGCAACAGACAGAGAAGAATGGAAAAGGATTGGGGAGGCCTGTGTCCAAAGATGACCGAAGAAGGCTAATTAGATAGATAGATAGATAGATAGATGTATTAGTGCAAGATTTTTAAAGGTATGTTAGAAGTATGCAATTAAGTTTATTTATCTTCATAATTGGCACCAATTTGTTAAATTTTTAACGTAGTTTAAGACTATATAAAAATAGTTCTTGCTCTAATTTAAGTGATTAATGATTATGAGTCGATCTATTCTAGTTACTATTACCCCCAACTTTTATTTATATGATACAGAGTATTTCTTTATAAATTCTTAGATTTCAGATGCTTCGAAAGCATCTGAGCAATTTAGTGCAGCAATAAATGCAGTAAATAATGGCAGAAGGGTCCGAGAAGTTGCAAGAACTTTGCAATTCCCAGATCTACAACTACGACTAAAGCGAAATAATACAACAGCTGCTTCTTTAGATCGTAATTCTGATATTTACCAAAGAAAAAGATGGAAGAGTTTTGACAAAGCAGGTTTGACCAAAGTTTTCAAAACCTTTTTATGGGATAACTTCACACAGAAATAAAAAAAATGTATTAAACTGCATATCTGCTTTTAACTAAAGTGAAGTAAACCTATTTTTCTCTAATTTAAAATCCATATTGGATAAATTTTCGTCATCCCAAATATATAATGCAGACGAGACAGGCATAACAACCGTCCAACCCCGAAAAATACTTGCTGAAAAAGAACAAAAGAGTCGGCTTTATTATAAGCGCAGAAAGAGGTCAAACAACAACCATTATGTGCTGCATAAGTGCCTCATGAACATATATTTCACCTTTGTTTATTTATGCCCGCAAAAGAATGAAACCAGAGTTAAAGAAAAATGGGCCACCTGGTGCAGTCTATTGCTGCTCGGATAATGGGTGGATAAATGAGCAAATAATATTTCTCGAATTGCTCCAGCATTTTTACAGTGTTGTAAAACCTTCTAAGGAGGATCCAGTTTTGTTAATCGTCGACAATCACAGTAGCCATCTATACATTAGAGACATATAATTTCTGTAAAGAACGAGGAATTTTATGTTAACCATATCCCCGCACACATCGCATCGACTCCAACCGCTGGATGTAGCTTTTTACTCATCGTTAAAATCAGCGTATAACATTGAATGTGGCAATTATGTTCGAAGTCATCCTCATGAGCGTATCACGACATTTAAAATAGCTGAAATATTTAAAAATTCATACGGTCGCGTAGCCACACCAGTCAAAGTCATTAAAGGTTTTGAGAATACAGGAATATTTCCATATAATCCTGAAAATTTTACCGATGAAGACTTTGCTCCAGGTGAATCATTCATACAAGGATAAAAAGACACTTTACCAAGACAAAAAAAAGTCAATTGGATAAGGAGAAGAATAATAAGGATGTTAACGGGAATAAAGAAAGTTCGACACATAACAAAAAGTTTGAAGTATCTTTTGTTGATATAATTCCACTACCAGGATGCCAAAGATGACTAATTGACCAACAAAGACATGAAATAAGACTTCTTAGATTCAGGAAAAAGGAAGAGAAATGAGAAATAAAGCCAGCAAAGGAACCAAACGAAAAATAGGCATCGAAGAATCCAGTCCTCTTTTTTCCTCCAGTTTTATTCTGTTTCGTAAAATTTTTCGTAAATAGAGTTTGAAGTACTAAGGTTTGAAGTTTTATTTACGTTAACAGTATAAACTTTTAAAGCTATGTAGCAATATAAATAAACCAAAATGCTTAGGCGGCCACTATTCCCCCACATGTTTGAAGCCACAAAATATGTGCGTAAAAACACTTTAAATGTAGTTTGATTAACTTTGAATTACATCTTTGACATTTGAAAACTATGATGTTTAAGTTATAAAAGGAATTAATCACATGGTAACGTAGGACTCCACTGGGGTTGCTAGTCATTAGACGAAGTGTCTGTGACTATAACTTAAACATCATATTTGTAATTCAAAGTTAATCAAACTACATTTAAAGGGTTTTTACTCACATATTTAGTGTCTTCACACATGCACATCCCGATAGCACTGATAATGGACTAGTTATTCGGAAAACGTTGTGTGATGTATATACCATTTTTTATAAAGGAAATTTTTTAAATAAAATTTTTTTAAACAAAATTTGTTTCAACTCGCAGCTTTTGTATGTAATTTTTACATTTCGGCGCAAATGGTGTCAGTTTCTATAAAGCTGTTAAATAAATAAACGTTGCGCGATTTTCTCCATTTTTACGATTCTCATGAGATCAATAAAATTTATCACCTCCACTGATTGATCGCTGTGGAATTTCCATTCTTAGAGCCCAGTCTTCAAAACCTAAAACATCCAATTTTTATTTTGAGTTCCAGCAACAAATTTGGGGCATATGAGATATGCCTAAAAAACGCTGTATGCTGAATAAACTTTCACATTAAAAACGATCTCACGCAAAATGATTCCACGAAGAAGGAGCATGATATGAAATTTGTAGCTGAAGTTATGTAGTTTGAAAAAACGTACTTGTGAAACCAAAAAAAAAGAAGTTTTAAACGTTTTCAATTGTTTGTAATGTGAAAGTTTAAATTCTGCGTTTTTTAGGCATATTTCAAATGCCTCATATTTTTTTGCAAAAACACAAAATTGATATTTCATGTTATAAGTTTTGAGGATAAGGCTCTAACAATGGAAATTCTATACTGACCGGACAATGGAAGTAACCAATTTTACTGATTTCATCAGAATCGTAAAAAATGACAAAAATCGCGCAACGTTTGTTTATTTAACAAATTTATAGAAAACGACTTCAATGCTTTAAAATGTAAGTAAAAATTACGTACAAAGCTGCACTCTTAACTTTTAAAACCTATTTTATTTTTTGCCAATATCACACTCCGATCAAAAGATATCGAATTTTTACCGTCGAGTTGATACAAATTTTCTTTAAAGAATTTTCATGCGCATAGCTGACATTCAAAATCACCGGTCGCTTTAAGCTTTGTTTCCGAGAACATGTTTCCGCTTTGTTTTCGGGATTTATGGTCATCAAGTTCCATTTGTTCGTTGAAAGAAATACGTTTAAAAATAATACGACCCGTTATGTTAATAACTAACGTCCACAATGGATAGGGCAAAAGAAGAAAACTAATTTTTTACTAATGAGCTACTACCAAGCTGGATGTGTTTTTTCTTGTATTTTGTTTACTATATATTTTTTTAATTATTTAATTTGTTTAAATTTATTATTGTACGTTTAAGATCCCATCTATTCTGAGAATCTAGCTGGCTGGAATTAACGGAAACCTTTGTTCTAGAATGATCATTAACTCCCAATGATTTAAAGTAAACTAACTTGCTAACATGCTTTATACTTGGAAATATCTTCCTGTCCCTTACATTTTAATTTGATTTTCTAATTACCAATAAACTTAAAATCACGAACACTTTCTATCCTATTTTTACTAAAGAGCTCAAAATCAGGATCGCCACAATTTTCTAATTCATTTCAATGTTTTCCGACAACAGTTTTATCGTCAAATACTTGAATTTGTTTTTGTCGAAGTTGCCATTTTGTAGTTTTACTGTTCTTTCAATTTTTAATTTACCAAAACATTAACTAATTAAAAAAGAATAACCAAAATTTTATATTTCTGCTTTTTATACAAATTCCCGTAAAAACAGTACGCCACTGGAAAATTGGAAACTTATACACGTGTTCATTCTAGTCAACACTTTTAAAAAAGCCAATGTCCCTTTGGTTTTTGTACATCGTAAGCTTTACGTTATCATTGATATTATTCTCTTTATAATTAAAATTGGAATGGCGATTATTTATCGTAAGAAAAAAAATTTACAATGGTTTATAAAAAAGTAATTAAAACACAATTAAAAAAAATTGCAATAAAATTCCAAAAAAGTGCAAATTTGGCTAATACTATCCTGGAAACTGTCAGATTTGCTTCGCATTAATATGTAATAATTTCCGACATGCCTAAGGCATAACAATACGACCGAAAAAATCTGATAATAAACATATTTTTGTAATAGTATAAATACGCTTCAAAGCCACCATACTACTCACCCAAACGTAATTTTTGCTCTCTAATAATATAAGTGAATAGAAAAGTCGAATGCACGTCCATCTTAATTGCCTTGAGCACTTGCATTAACTCCTCTATTAATTTGTTTCTGGAAACATGTCTCTTTCTATGCTCTCCTCATTAATAATCATTTTGTGTTGTTTCAGAGGTTTTGTAATTTGTTAGGACGACTAATTAGAATACCAGACTCTCTGTGATAGTTTTAGAAAACAAGCGACACTTTTATTTTTTCATAAATTACTTAATTGATGTCTATCGTTAAAATTCTAACTGTGGTTTTTGTTACAGGGTAATTCTTATATATCTGCTCCCGAACGATAGAAAATCCAGTGGGTGAGTGAAATTAAAAAAAAAGTCTCAAAGTAGTTTTATCTATACTGCTACAAAGTAACGTATATTAATAATAACCATGATATCAAACATATATCGAAATAAATTCGACTAAATAATTATTTGTGCAATTTATTGAGTCATTACGAATTGATCCTGAACCTAGCTGCATAAGCATAGAGTGTTTTTAAAAAAACTGTTACTAGATATCACATAAGACACTCATTTATTAAAATATATTATATATATATATATCTTATATATATATATATATATATATATATATATATATAAAATTTATATTAACAAATATATGTAGAAACGGCTTTCCATGTCTCCAAATGTTTGTATCTTGGATCATACCATTATGATCCCCTTCACAGATATGTCTTTGCTCTGCCAAAACCCTAGTGCGCGGAGCCAGTGACCAAGGTCATAAACCAAGTCAGTTAAGTCTCCCCAACGTCAGCTCTATTATAGGAGGGTTTGGTGGTAGCTTAGGGGTCAGGGAGGTATCGTTTCACGAGGCACGTGACATCTTTTATCTTCTGACACGAGAACACCCTACTCCGGAAATCTCATATCTCTTCGATCTGGGATTTACCTTTTTGTGTAAGTATATCTTCTACCACGTCTCCATTCTTCTCCTTCTTGTTCTGCCACGTCTATTTGAGGTCAAAAATCATCAAGGTTATCCTGATCTTATATACAGCTGATCTAAAGAGCTCACTCGTGGTGCAGCTATACCACTGTCTCAAATTTTATAACCTTGATATTCTTCTACGGTCTGCATTCATTTTTCTTTCGAAGTAATGCGTATTTTTATACTCGCATTAGGTGGACCAAATATTCAATTTTCTTCATTTTAAGAGAGAGCTAATTTAACCTACGACTCTTTTCCTATAAGCACTTCGACGTTTGTTACTCTATCAATCCAATTTATCTTTAGTTTTTTACGTTAGCACCACATCTTGAATGTTTCAATATTTTTTGTGGTTCTGTTTAAGATGTCATGTCTCTATTCCATATAATAAGGTGTATATATATATATATATATATATATATATATATATATATATATATATTTATATATTGTTATGATATGTAAAATCAAGAAGATATCGGTTTGTTTAAAAATATTTCAAAGTTCAAATAATTAAAATAATTCAGATAAGTCGAATTAATAAACGACAACCATTTCGAAGAATGAAAGTCTTTTAATTTTGGATTACCTGTATTTAACAAAACGTAAGATATGCATAAATTATTTTCTTTGTTAAAATATATTTGTATGACGTGAATAAGCTGAAGTGAAATCCATAGACAATTGAAGCGGTTTTTCCAAATAAATGTTGTGCAGTAATTAGGACAATAGAATAGATTTTAGAAAGATATGTTTTTGTTAGTTTTTAAGAATTGGTAGGAAAATATTATTTTGTAAACAAGTTTTAGGAAATTTTATATTTGTAGGTAAAAATTTGTGTGTTATCGAAATGAAGAAATGGGAGATGTATGACGCGTTTTGATTGGATGAGATTGGAAAAGGTGGGAGGTTTGGTTTGAGAATGAGACTTTAGTTAGTTTTTGAAGAAAAAAAGATAGTCAGTTGGTTTCCAAGGGTAGAAGGCGAACGGCCGTTGTTCTCGGGTAGTTTCCCAGAGGTAGGAAGCAGTAGCAGTGAAAGTTTGTGAGTTTTCGTGTAGTTAGTGTATCTGACAGAAGCTGATCCAGTAAAAGATTGTAAGTTATATTTTCTACTTATATTCCAAGAGTCACTGTTCAGGCCAACGAGAGATTCAGTTTATCGTAAAGAAAAGATATTCCAAAAGTCATTTTTCACTCAGGCCAACGAGAGATTCAGTTTATTGAGAGAAGAAGAAGCTAGCATAATTTGAACGATTCGTGCATTTGAAGGAGATCATTAAGGACGATAAACTTGCAATAATTTGTTGTAAGATTGCTGATTACCTAGGGAGCGGCTGAGAGTAGATAATATAGTCTACAAGGAACAAGGATTTGGACCACTCATCATCAGAGAGAGATAGTTTTGTTTTCTGCAGTTTTTCTTTTATTGATAACACAATTTTTACACTTATTTTAGAAAAGATATAAATATTTTGATTAGGAGATTTAGAATAATATTTGGGATTTTGAGATTTCAACAAATATTGTTTGTACCATTAATTTCGAAGGTTCACGTACGTAGAACAAAATTTTGAGAATCATTATATGAGATTTTGTTTATTGAAAATTTTTGAGTGTGAATTTTATTTCATTATTTTATTTCAATATATAATGTTAGATCCTATATGTTTTTTATTATTCGGGTATTCTTTGGACCTTACCTTTCACATGTAATAGCATAGATATTGAAGCACGAATAGAACCCTGAGATAAGAGAATTATAAAGTGTGATAGAATCATAGTCATCTCATTTACATAATTTTAATTAATTAATTAATTAATTAGCTAATTAATTGTTTGGCGCACTAAGACTTTAAATATCCCAATAATATATATATATATATATATATATATATATATATAATATATATATATATATATATATATATAATATATATATATATATATATAGCCTCTTAACATTCCGAATCGTAGAGGGATACTTATGTCTCTATTGCAGAACAATTTTTTCATCTTTATGAATATGTATCTGGCAATTTCGATACGTCTTTTTATTTCACTCTTTTGGCATACAGTTTCATTTATTAAAGTTCAAAAATACTTGTACATTGATACTTTCTGAATTTGAGTACCATTTATACTACTTTGCGTTGGTTGTATCATGCTCTTACTGAAGACCTTATTCTTGATTTTCTGGACATTGATTTTTATGCCGTAATTATTACAAGCAATATTTATGTTTGTAAGCAGTCTTAAGTTTTCTGATGTTCTTGAGGCTAGGGTAGTATCGTCTGTAATTTCTTCATTTGCTTCTAAAAGAGCTTCTTGATAGATGCTTTCACTATAGACATTAAATAACAGTGGTGACAAGAGATCCATATTATACTCCTCTGCGTATTTTTATGTCTTGATATTTTTCGTTTTTTATTTTGATATTAGCCTTCTGATTTCAATACAAATTCAGAATTATTCGTAGCTTTTTGTTATCTATGTTTGTTTTTCAAGGATATCTCTTAGCTTATCTTGGCCTACCCTTTCAAATGCTTTTTCAAAATCTATAAAACATTTGCCTCAATCGAAGTATAAGTTTTTGGACCATAACTCCTTCAATTTTTCAGCTATCACAATTTATAAAAAACCATTGTAAAGGTAATTAAGAGAGCTACAACATCCTTTATTGCAATATATAGTAAAAAACCTTTTTCTAAATAAGTGAATGGTTAAAGGGCTTAAGAGAAGGTGTGATTGCGCTACCACACGCTCTTTAAACAATCATATCTCCGTCAATTTTTGTTTGATAGAAAAAACAAAAAAACCAAATTGTTTGTCAGAAAAATACCTAAATTTTTTATTCATACACTTTTATACGTATCTGTCGTCATTTTTGAGATATTATGAAAAAAAGGTGTTTTTTTTTAAATTAAAAAAATTTTTTTAATCGTAATTTTTGTGAAAAATATGTGTCCTGAAGCAGCCAAACTGATACAATCTATCAAATTCTCATAATAAGTTAATTCTAGGAGGAATACGATTAATTTTAATTTTGGTGGAAATGGTACTATGAAACTCATTGATTTAAAAGAAAAAACATTATGCCTCTTATTTGCAATGCAGCTCTCTATTTTACGTGCAAAAGACTTTTAACAGTAATCATTTTAAAACTTATTTCAAGCACTACAAAACCATTTTTTTATTAAAATGTCTAAAATGCATATGCTCGCCGCTATGGCATTGGCCATATCGATTAAATTTCAGACAAAATAAAAAACGGCTTTGATCTTTAATAACTAGCTTAATATTGCACTTAGAATACTTTCTAAAAAACCAAATTGTTTATTTTTTTACCTGCTACAATTTTGTTTTATATAAAATTTTCGATAAAACGTATATTTTTGGAGATATTTGCAGAAAACCGATGAAAAACGTGAAAAAATTGCGAATTTTATAATTGCCAATAACTTGAAAAGTATTGGATTTTTTCGAAAAACTTTTTAAATGATTTTTTGCTTAGAATTAGGCCTTCTATCGATATCCGAGGTTATTTAAAAAAAAAGGGGTGGCAACCAACCCCAGGGTGGTTGCGGAGTTCAAATAATTTTCACTTTTAAAGTTAAGGGTAAGATGAACCTAATTCCAAAATTGTATGCAATTCGGTTCACAGTAAAAAAATTTGGAGCAATAATGCTTCAATGACTGCACTATATCTTTATTAATTACTATTAAAACTGGAAATAAGCCACAATTAAAGATAAAAATACGTTTATTGACGTTTCAATTTCCACTTCGGAAATCGTTCTCAAAATACAAATCGTTTTGTATTTTGAGAACGATTTCCGAAGTGGAAATTGTAACGTCAATAAACGTATTTTTATCTTTTAATTGTGGCTTATTCCCAGTTTAATAGTAATTAATTTACAATGCCACAAGAAAATAGCTTCAGACAATATATCTTTATCTTGAAAACCAATGGTTATCCTTTAAAATTACTGAAACACAGCTAATATTGTGCCACTACTGTTTTGTAAATGTCACCACTGTAACACATTTATAATAGTAAAATAAGCCCATAGGTTACATTTGCCCCAGAATTACACTACCCCGGTTCAGCTTACTGATTTTATATTAAATATAGTATGGTTCAAGAATATATAACAAGGAAAGGTTAATGCGAGTTCATATCAAAATAAAGGTAGATAACATCGCCATATAACAAATAATTTTAAGATAACTGTTCCAAAGTACCACGTTCCACTATAATCCTACTTTATAAATTTCCCAACTCGGTCGTGTATGTTAAAGACCTTTCAAATAAATAGAAGAATTTTTTACTCGAAGTGTCAATGATTATTAAATGTGTAAAAAAATCAAACTTTGTCATCCGCTAAGTTGATACTTTCCAAAACGCCATTTGTTAAGCAAGAAATTAAATTGTTGTGTATAAAGAAAATAGACCAACCTCGATGGCACTTAGATTGTTGTCAAAACATTCTAAAGAGATCTTGTATTAAAACTTATTATGCAGCGGCGTGGCAAACAACTGGTAGACGCTAAAAGCGTATGAAAATAGCCTGGGAGAGATATTAATAATAATTATCTTATCAAATTAATTTTATGTTTATATATACACGGATATTATAGAATCAAATTGGAACCTCATAAAGACTACACGACATTTTTTTTTTTTTTCCTGAAAAATGGCTTTGGCAAAGCCAATTAGCCAGACTTGTTTGTGTTGATTGTTAAAATCGACTGAATTTTAATTATTATAGATTGCAGATTCATAGTCAAAATTTTCTTATCAGTTATCAATGTTATTACTACATATACCTAATATTTTTATAGATACATAAATTTTGTTTTGATATATTTTTATTTTGTTTTTTTTATTCTTTTGTTTTCTAGTTTTTTTTTTTGTTTTGGTTTCTCTTTTTTTTTTGTTTAATTTTTTTGTTTTGGTTTTTTTTTGTTTTTTGTATTGTTTTTTTCTTTTTTTTTTGTTATTTTTTTTGTATTTATCTTTTGTTTTTGTTCTATTTCTATTTTCTTAATTCTTTTTTTTTTAATTAATTTGTGGTATACGTTTTTTTTGTTTTTTTTTTGTTTTTTTTTGTTTTTATTTTTTCAAACCATATTAACAGATTATAACTATATACTATTTACAACTTGTATTTACATATTTTAACATGTTTGTAAATGCAATGAAGAATTTCCTATATTATTTGAAAATAATAAAATATTAAGGTTTATTGGAAAACAACACTTAGAATTTATTAGTTCCTTATAAAGTTCGTTTATATTATTCATTTGTAAATCACATTCTAATATAATATGTGTTAGATCGCCTATTTTGCCGCAAGTACAATTGGGAGTATTTGATAAGCCGATTCCATTCATGTAAGATGGCGTAAGAGCATGATTTGCTCTCAGCCGATTAATGGTCTTTATAAAATGTCGATTAGATTCTGTGTAAAACCATCTTCTTGAGGGTATCCTAGTGTTACAATGATAAAAGTTTAAGCCCGTCTTACATTCTCTGTAATGTAAATGCCAATTATTTTTAAGTTTTTGTCTACTAACGGTGTCAATATCTGTCGCTGGAATTAAATTTTTGTTTACTTTTTCTCCAAGCATATATGCTGATTTAGCTAAATTGTCAACGATCTCATTGCCTTTTATTCCTGAATGGCCCTTGATCATGTAATTATTACATTTAGTCCTAATTGTATAGTTTCAGAAAGAATTTTTAGAATTTTCAGTTCAATGTGGTTTATATGTTTGGCTGTTTGAATGTTGTTGAATCTGTCGACCACACTTTTACTGTCAGTAAATATAACATAGTTGCTAGACGGCTTCAGTACTACATACTGAAGAGCAAACATTATTGCCATCATTTCTGCTGTGTATATTGAGCATTCACTGGGTAAGCTATACTGGTGATGGTAATTTTTATTTTCGTGGAACATTGCACAGCCGTTCCATTTGCATCTTTTGACCCATCAGTAAAAATGTACTGATAGTTTGTCCATTTTTCTTTAATAATTATATCAAACATATTTGGGAGTAAATGTGAGTTTAAGTAACATATTTTAACCTTTTTAGAAAATAGTGTTTTTGCCATTTCACCGTAGTAGGGCGGAATTTGGCTTGTATAGAGAATATCGTTATATTTAATCGTACTTAGATAGCTTTCTACCAAAGGTATACACGACATTATCAGAAGACAATTTTCTTCAAATCCTTAGGTTCATTTTTAACAACACTTACTTTAGGTTTCATGGTAAATTTTACTCTCAATTTTTTGAAACACGATGGGATCTCTGAGTAGTCCAATCCTTGCACCTATTGTAACTGATCATCTCTTAGATAATGTGATTGCACAATTACCTTTTGAAATACCATTTATATATAAATATGTTGGATGACATCATATGTGCAGTTACATCGTATCACATCAATACCACACTGAACATTTTTAATTCATTTAATAAACATCTTTAGTTTATAATTGAAACTGAGACAAACTTTAGTATACCATTTTTAGTCACAAGGTATTGAGAACAAATGACAATATTTTGACATTGAATTGGTACCAAAAGCCGACAGCATCAGGCAGGTATATAAATTACTATTCATTTACAATATATAAATTACTATGAAAAACAGGATAATGTCCACTGTTGATGACTTTTTACAAAAAAATCTGGACATATACAAAATTTTTCGTAACAACGGCTATCCTAGACAAATTAAAAAAACATGATTTACAGCAGTAATTTCTATGATGGTCCCGTCCATGATTCTAACAACAAATCAATCAAATATATAAAAGTTCCCTTTATTAATGGTCTAACTCATTCTTGTCATATCCATATTCAAAAATGTTTCCTAATATTAGTATAGCCAAATAGAATACTATGAACAGCAAACAATTATTTTCAAAAATCAAAGACCCAGTATTAACCCTATATAAAAGTAATCATTATCATCAGTAGCTCGACAACCCTTTCTGGGTCCTGGCTTGTTCTAGGATTTTCCGCCATTCTGTCTGTTCCTTGACTTTGTTTTTCCAGTTGGTTATCTTAAGTGTTTTCAGATTGCACTTGTTCCACTTGTTCCATGTATCTAAGTTTGGGTCTTCATTTTGACCTTCTCCCTACTGGTGTTTGCCTCATTATATGTTTTGGTGTTTCAGTCTCCAACATCTGTTCAACATGGCCCATCCAACGCAGACGTTCGATCTTTATGGATGTCATATGTCATTTTCCTTTACCCCCTTATATATGTGTCTAAGGATTTTTCGTTCAAATGTATCTAATAGGTTTTCATCGACTTTTCGACAGTGTCCATGTCTCAGATCCATATACAAGGACCGGTTTTATCATAGTCTTGTATATTTTGCATTTGTTTTTTTTTGATGTTGTTAGATCTTATGATGTTTAATTAGTCCATTATATGTTTTATTAGCGATATGTATTCTTCTCTTAACTTCTTCACTGACATTGTTATCTGCGATAACTAGTGAACCTAGATATGTAAAAATTTTCACACTTTCGATGTTATAGTCTCTTATTGTCAGATTCTGTAGGTTTCTTTGGTCTTTCGACTTACTGACCTTAATGTATTTAGTTTTTATTACGTTAATGTTTAGGCCTTTGTATTGTGCCGCTCTTTCTATCGCATTAAATTCTTCTATCATCTCTCTTTTGCGTCTAGCTATGATATCAACATCATCTGCAAATGCCAATATTTGTACAGTTTTTGTTATTATTGTTCCTCTGGTGTTGACTTTCGACTGAATTCGAATTTTGCTTTATACATTAAGTGTTTCTTTTACTATATCAATGAGTTGAGATGGAATATTAAACTTTTTCAGTGCGTGGATCAGAAATTCTGGATGGATGCTATCATAGGCTCCTCAAAGTCAAGGAAAAGATGATGTGTATCTATATTAAATTCACTAGTCTTTTCTAAGATTTGCCTCAAGACGATCTGATATTGTATTGAGTGTTAAAATGAGAAAACTACAATACCTGGAACATATTACACGTGGGAATAAATATCAACTGTTACAACTAATTATGCAGGAAAGATTGAAGGTAGGCGCAGCATAGGTAGGAGAAGAATGTCATGGTTGAGAAACCTCAGGGAGTGGTTTGCTTGCACTTCCATACAATTGTTCCGAGCGGCAGCCTCCAGGGTCAAAATTGCCATGATGATAGCCAACCTTCGTAGCGGAGATGGCACGTGAAGAAGAAGAACAAGATCAGATCTATTGTGGACTTCTGTTTGCGGAAACCACATTGATATCCCCCAACTATTTGTGCCGCATATGGTCTCAATCGGTCATACACAATAATTGACAGTATTTTATATGCCACAGTCAGTAGCGTTTTTGCCGGTAGTTTTTACATTGAAGCTGATCTCCCTTTTATGTAGTGGGATAATTACTCCGGTATTCCAGTCTTGTGGCAGTTGTTTATTATTCCATATGTTCACTATTAGTTCATGTATCGCATTCAATAGGGAGTCTCCACCTTCCTTTATTAATTCTACGCTATTGTTGTCTAATCCAGGTGACTTGTTGTTTTTCAGTCTGGTAACTGATTCTTGCATTTCAGCAACTGAAGGTGGGGTTGTTTCTCTGGTATCCGTTTGATCCAGTATAATTCGATCATATAGTGGGATCTTCGTTTTTTTCAAACTTTTCTTTGAAGAATTCTGTCCATCTTTGTAGTATTTCACTCTTTTGACTTACTATATCACCTTCTTGTCTCTACACGTCGTTGTTCTTGTTTTAAATTCTTTTCTACTTTTGTTAAGTTTTTGATAGAATTCTCTGGTTTCTGATGGTTTATTTAGTTCTTCCATTACTTGGAGTTCTTTTTCTTGGAGATCTTGAAGGATTAGATATAAAAGTCATGTTGTTTATGAAATACCGTGTCTAGGATTTCAAAATAGCTACATTGGCCAAACATCACAATGGCTAAAACAACGCATCACACAACATAAAATGATTGCTGCTTGGAAATAGTGCTTGTTTAGTAGTTGAGCATTATGAAAATACCGGTCATATGCTTGACTATAACAAAGCTCGCATTTTGGCCCAGACTGATAACTACAAAAGTAGATTATTTCTTGAGATGCATCACATAAACAGAAATAAAAACACTTTGAATTATAAAACAGACACTGGACAGTTAAGTAACATATATTGTAATGTATTGAACACAATTTATAAATATTCAAAATTCAAAATAGCAACCTTAATAACAACTAACCTTAATAATTCATTTTCACATTTGAAGTAATTTAAATTTTTTTTATCGTATTGCTGTGGGGAATGTGCTTAGGACAGTTTAATCTTAACATTTAAAAGTTTACATACTTCAATGTTTTATTTGTGAAATCTTTTAATTTCTGTGAGTGTACATAATTTTGTTTGTAATATAAAATACATGGCGAAATATTGTGGGTTACAGAAAACAAAGATTTTTATTATAGACCACTATAACTGATATTTTCCTACAGATATATTTATATTATATATATATATAATATATATATTATATATATATATATATATATATATATATAGATATATAGATATAGCATGTAATAGACAAAGACCATATTAGGATTTTGATAATATTAAAATTTTATGTAATGAAAGTACAAGAAACTTTTTTGGAAATGGTTTGTATTAGCAAAAGTGATAATAATTTAAACAAAAGGTCAGAAATTCAAAATTTAAGCAAAATTTATAATTATATAATTTCTATTTAATTTATGCAGTCAGTAAAATATCACATTTTGAATTTTCCATGTATTTGTTACATTTTTTCGGGCATCTATCAATGGTGAATAAATCTTCTTCTTTTTTGTTACTAACAAAGAAGAATTTTTTAAACAAAATTTTATTTTTGACAATATGTCAAAAATAAAAATTTTTAAGTTAGTATTTATGTCATTTTAGGCTGGTGTAGCTATTCTATTTTTGTTTATAAATTCAATTTTTTCTTAAGAAACTTCATCTAAATTTTTCAGAGAAACATTTATTAGAATAAGGCATTTTTTTTTAATATTTTTTGTATTTATTATGTAAGCAGTAGTTTTATATAAAAAACTAATTTTATTTGGTGAGTTAACAAAAAAATTTTTTATTTCTAGTTCAACTTTGTAAGACATTTTGTATTTTTTTAGAAGCTCTTGATAAAAATTGTAATCACAATTGAAAGCTCGAGTAAAAAATAGTCAACAAATAGCCCTTTTATTGACTCCAACCATCAAAAAACAGTGTTATATTTTTTCCAAACGAGTCACAAGTACTTCTTTTTTCTTACTCTTATATATATATATATATATATATATATATATATATATATATATATATTATATATATATATGTACCATCCAACGTGCTCTTTAGTTACAAGGCCATTTACCAACACACATGCTGCCACATACTTTAAAAACTACAAATTAACTTTGTATCATATGGGGACTGGTGTCAAGAAAAAATATATTCGATCCAAAATAATAAATATAAATTGATGGATATGAGAGATTTAATCGAATAGATAAATCAAACATATGAAAAAAGCAATAAATAATTTAATTTACTAGTTCTATTGAGAATGAGCTACAATTTTACTTTATTTTGACGTTTCGATTTCCACTTCGTAAATTCTTTAGTGAATATACGATAAAAGTTCGAGAAGGAAGGAATACTAGAAAAAAAGGAAAAAATACATAACAACGAAAACGGAACGAGGAACTATGGAAAATATTTAAAAGAACCAAACTAAAACACTTGAAAGGAAAATAGCGATATACATTATTTCTTTTAAAGATCATTTTGCTACAACTAACTGTGAAAGTCCTTATTAATATTTTTACAGCTAATTTTAAGTTGATAACTAAGTACTAAACTACTATTTAACTAAATTTATAGATAAAAAATTTTATTAAAAAAAAACAATAATTTACACAAATCTCATTGAAAAATAACCCAATTCGTAAATACGATTGAAACATTTGGTATTATTTTCAGAGATGTCATCTGCAATATTTATTAAACCTGAACTACTATCGTGAGGTCAAATTTGACCCCAGGACTTGAAATTTCATGCACCACTGATAGACAGGTTGGCAAATGGCCTTGTAATTCCAATCGTAATTCGTAATTCCCTTCATAATTCCAAAAAATTTGAAGTTGATAAGTGTTTATTTGGTTTTCCACGAGACAATACAATCGTATCATGTCCTTAAAAAAAATAAAAGTATAATTATGTTGTTGTCCATGCATCACAACAAATCTCTTGACCAGGAAAGTAAAAAACCTGATATAATAGCTTTCTACAATTCGTTGAAAGGAGGTGTTGATTCACTTGATTAAAATGTGCACTTTATCAATAAGGTTGAAGATGCCAGCAATGGCCTTTAGTAATTTGGTATTCCATAATGGATATTGTTATAGTAAACAGTCACATTATTTTTCACTAATCCTGGATTAGAAAAAATCAATCGGATTTTATTCAAGAGCTAATCAGTCATATGAACATTAGAAGTAAGATTTGCAATGCCAAATTTGTCTAGAGAATCATGCTCTTTGATAATTTCCAAAGAATTAGAAAATAAAATTACTGATCAAGATGAGACTAAACCAGAATGACCAATTGTAAGACGTAGATGCTATTGTGTCCCAGGGTAAGGATAACCAACATTCCACATTTTGCTAAGAATGTCATAGGGCTAACATAGGAAAAACATAGGAAATGACATAGGAAAAACACTTACTTCAGATAGTTACCTATACTAAGTGCAAAGAATAGATAAACAATTACAAGTTGTTCAAATATTTTTGTCGCAATATTCTAACATTACAAAAAAACTGTCTTTTTCACAAGATCGAAGCAAAGTGTATGAGGTAGAATGCATCAGCCTCAACCCAAACCCATGTGTGTATCGTTTGGGAGACAAAACTCGACTCCCTCCCAAGACCGAAGCGAAGTGTGTCAGGTACTCTTAACCCAAAACGCACATCTGTCTCATATGGCATATGGAACTCGTCTTTTATCTCATTCTTATCTCAAATACACGTCTGTGTCATTTTGCCGATGTTTGTCTCGTAATATGTAGTTTTTCACACAGCTGTTTTGTTTGTACCTGGAATCTTAAAATACGGGGTGAATCAAAACTACCACAAAGTCTGTTATTATTTTATAAATGTTTATATATATTTGCGAAATTGCGACATTATATACACATGAATTTATCATAATTACAAAAAAATAATAAATATATTTTTATATATTTATCTCTCTAGTTTAGAGATGTGTAAAATTCGAGTCATTAATGACCCTACGATAGTAGTTATGTGGGTGTAAATACACGATAGTAGTTCAGGGTTAATATCATAAAAGTTTTTTGTAATAAAAAGAAACCAAAAATTATACATTATATATATATATATATATATATATATATATATATATATATATAATATATATATATATATATATAATGTCAACAATGTCACAATAAACAATTCCAAACAACACATTTGAAAATTTAAAATAAATGAAAATTTCCCCCACGATCTACGCCACTGACTCATAACGTTCCTCACAATTTTCACATAGCTCACTAATAGTCCAACGCTTCTTCGGCAGGCCAGTTCATCGCAGTTAAAGAGAGCTTTTAAATCATTTTCAATGTTGATGAAAGACAGCAATTTGATTCAGTTGAAGAGGTTTTGTTGACTCTTAAAAATGGTTTTCCTAGCATTGTCAAGTGGTAGCAATCCTTCAGATTGTCGTTTACTAATTACCACACTCATCCGTTTATATGACCTGAAAAGAGTCTTTTGTGATTTGGAAAAATAACAGACTTAGGTGTCTTTTTCTTATTGGAGTGCGGTGGAATTGGTTAGAAGTGCCTGTAGAGTTGTAGGAAAGGTATTATTGTAGTCACAAATGAAAATAAAATTGTAAAACCTATAAATAAAGAATAAGTTCTAGAAAGATAAAGAACCTTTAAAAAAGAAAAAATATTAAATGGCAAAAGAAACAAAGAATACAAAATGGATAAAATCACACTAAGCCAAAAGGTAAAAAATAATTGAATATATGAACTGATTAAAACCAAGCCTCTCTTTTTTTTGGTTGGAGCGATTGGTCATGCAGCAAGTCACATAATATGAAAGTATCATCTTAATATTATCAGTATAGAAAACATCACATTCATTCTTTTAAATCTCTACTCTAATCTTTTCACAAAAGAAAATAATCTTAATAGACAAAAACAACAAAAAAAAAAAAGGAAAAAACGGGCACTCTTCTTTTTAGGGGCACGTCAAGACATTTTTTAACACATAAGTTTGTGTCACAGAAGGTTGATAAAATAACCTCCTCAGACCCCAGGCATCATAATACGGTTCAACAAATTATTTTTCGCATTCGACGGCAAACGCAGGGGCTTCTGCTATGCCTACTACTATGTAATATCTACTACACTGAAGCTTTGTGTAACAGGAACACTAATAAAAAATAGAATACCAAAAACTGATGTGACATTTAAGACAGAAAAAGATCTAAGAAAATCAGGACGTGGCTCCCACGATATGATCGTTAAGACAACAAAATAGCTGTTACAAAATGGTTTGATTTCAAACATATCTATAATGAAAAATAGGTAAAGAAATAATAAATAAGACTTATCACAATCAATTTAATTTAACTATCAGACGACCGGTTTCGCTTTCTACAATATGCAAAGCATCTTCAGGTCTCGATACAAAGTTAAATAAATGCTGAAATAATAAAAACCCATATTAGGGTGTTGTCTAATAAAGATAAACAAAGTAGATGTTGTAAATTACAATAATTATGCCAATATTACATGTCTGTGGTTTTATTTCAAAAGAGTAAGTTGAATAAAAAGGTATAAGAAGTTTTAAAAGTTTAAACAGACAAGGTAAGGCCCACAAATTATTATAAAATGGTCTATTAGATTGTAATAAATTAATAAATGAGCAAATAAATAAACATTACTTACATGCCGGTACTCTATTAATTGATGGATGGTAGAACATGGTTGAAACTACTATGTATTGATGAATGGAGAACTCAATTCTGCTATTTTAGTTGTTTGACAGTAAACGGGAAGTTCTTGAGGAGATAGATTTGATCCAATGAAGCAGAGATATGTGTGTGATTGTTTGTTAAATAAATGTGATGTAATATACCATTGTATTATTAAAAGTTATTATAATACAATACTTATACAAGGTAGAATTGAATGGCCTCCATGTTCACCCGATCTCAATCATAAAGATTATTTTTATTAGAGATACTTGAAAAATTCTGTTTACAAAACTTAACCAGCAAGTCGTGCATAGCTAAGGCAAGGAATTATCGATGAATCTCGAATAATTTCTAGACAATCATGGAGAAATGTGGTAGACGCATTCTACCATCGATTAGAGTGCTGTCAACTGACAAATGGAGCACATTTTGAACACTTAATAAACGTAACTATTATGTTAAAAAATATTCTAAACTATCAATTGTTACGTTTTAATGTATTTGAAATAGTTAGTATTAAAAATTTTTTGAAACAATTTAGGTGTTGCCAGACTTCTGTTTTATGTACTTAAGACCTTCCAGACTACATAAAATCATAAGTGTTACATATATGGTTGAACTCGTATTTAATAGGAGATTCCAATAATGACTGAATATACAGGGTGATGCATTTGAAAAACCAAAGTTACTAGTAATATAAGAGAAACTGAAAATCTGGCATCATTGCAAATGCCAAATATGGAATCTCCGTATCCCAAAATAGGCGTATCTCAAATTTTGTATAATTATATCTAGTAATTTACGAGATAATTAGCCGTTTCCAGACTTTTGAGCCACTTTGTATACAATAGTGAAAATAGCCTCAGTGAAAAGTTTTTTCGGACAGCTATCAGAAATTGCTATTTAATCTTAGCATTAAATATAAGTTTTTTTTTTTTTTTTAATTAACCCCACATTTATTACAATCTATCTGTACAATATAAACGTAAATATTTAGGTAGATAATAGACAATAAGTAATAGGACTGACAATAATTTGGAATGACATGTAGGGAGGCATCCAGTGATGCACCCCTTTTTTTAAAAACTTAGCCTACAACCCTTTGGGGTGCACTTTAAGTTTCTCTTTATGTTTTTTCGCGCACTTTTTGATGTCATCTTTGACATATGATAGTCCGGCATCCCGATGAATGGCTTCATTGGTTATGAACCATGGAACTCCTAGTATTGATCTCAATGTTTTGGACTGGAATCTTTGTATTATTTCAATGTTGGAATGTGCGACGGTTCCCCATATTTCTATCCCATAAGTCCACACTGGTTTTAGGATGGATTTGTAGATTAATATTTTATTTTCGGTTGATAGTTTTGATTTTTTGCCCAACAGCCAATATATGGTTCTTAACTTATGACCCAGTTGTTTTCGCTTAGTAAATATATGCTTCCTCCAGTTTAATCTTCTGTCCAAGTACATACCTAGATATTTGACTCCATCCCCTTGTGGAATTCCTGTACCGTTTAAGTAAACAGCCGGACATGTTTCCCTACGCGTGGTAAATGTTAGGTGTAGCGATTTGTTTTCATTAATTTTGACTCTCCATTTTGTCATCCATTGTTGGATTTGATTTAGATTATTTTGTAAGATTTCTGAGGCTATTTTGGGATTTTTGTTCGACGATATTATTGCCGTATCATCCGCAAATGTAGCTGTAGTTATGTGTGTTTCTGTCGGTAGGTCAGCAGTAAATATAAGGTATAATATAGGTCCTAGTACACTTCCTTGGGGCACCCCAGCGAGAATTTGTTGTATGTTTGTGTATTCATTCTCATACTTTACCTGGAAGTTTCTGTTGGTGATATAGGACTTTAAGAGTATATAGTAATTTGTAGGTAAATTTTGTTTTAGTTTACATAATAAGCCTTTATGCCAGACTTTATCAAATGCCTGACTTACGTCCAGAAATACCGCCGAGCAGTACCTATTATTTTCAAAGTCCTCGTTGATTCTCTCTACAATTCTGTGTACCTGTTGTATCGTTGAATGCTGTTTTATAAACCCAAATTGGTGTGGTGGTATTAGTTTTTTGTTTTCTAGTATAGGCATTAGCTTAGTAAGTGTCAGCTTTTCAAAAACTTTGGATACCACTGGAAGAAGACTGATAGGACGGTAGGACTGTACACTTTCTGGTTCTTTTCCTGGTTTTAGTATCATTGTTATTTGTGCTAGTTTCCATTGTGATGGGAAGTGGCCTAATCTCATTATAGAGTTGAATAACTGTGTCAGAAATTGGAAGCCTTTCTCTGGGAGTTGCTGAAGAGTTTTTCCCGTAATCAGGTCGTATCCTGGAGCCTTTTTTGGATCGATTTTGTGTTGTATAATATTTTCTACCTCATTTTTTGTGAATCTTTTTTCGGGAAGTTCTAGTTGATAAGGTTTTGTGAGTATCGAAATAATTTCTTCTTCAGTTTGTAGTGAGTAATTTCCCTCATTTGGTGTAAAGACTTTTTTAAGGTGTGTCGCAAATGTTTCGGCTTTTTCTAGTGGACTTCTCGCCCATTGTCCTGTTTGTGTTCTTACTGGTGGGACTGTATAGTTCTGCCTTCGTGGAGTCCTTGTAGCCTTCCATAACGAGTAGTCAGTGGCTTGAGTTGCATCTAGTTTTTGTAGGTATTCTTGAAAACTTGCATTTTTTTCTGCCATTATCAATTTTTTTAGGTCTTTTTGTGCTTTATTAAGGTTTGTTTTACTTTGAGGTGATCTTGTTAATTGCCATTGTTTTCTGAGTCTTCTTTTCTCAATTATTTTTCCATGTATTGTATTGGAACAGTTTTTGTTCATATGTCGATGTGTAGGTAATGGTGTGGAGTTCCATGCTGCTTCCTGTAAAACTGTGTTAAAATGTTCTACTGCGTGTTCGATTTGTTTATCTGTCTTTAGTGGGATGTCTAAATTGATTTGATTGTCTACTTGATATCGAAAATAACTCCAATTTGTTTTGTTGTTGTGTAGTATACAGCTCCTTTCTATTTTTGTTATGTTTTTGCTTACAGTTATGCTAACAGGTGAATGGTCAGAGGATAAATCGTAACAGGACTTTGGTTTAAAGTATTTTCTCATTTATTCCTCTCACTATAGCAAAGTCGAGAAGATCTGGAATTTTTGCAGGGTCTGTAGGCCAGTATGTTGGTTCCCTTGTGGTTACTATGTTTAGATTATCCATGTGTATTTCTTTTTGTAGTTCCCGGCCTTTGGTATTAATAAGTCTAGAGCCCCACATTAAATGCTTTGAATTGTAGTCTCCGCCACAAATAAACCTAGGTCCAAGTGTATCAAAAAAGGTTTTAAATTCTGGTTGTTTAATTGAATGTTTTGGTGGACAATATACAGCTGAAAAAGTTATAGGTCCTGTCCAGTCTTCTACAACTACATTTGTGGCCTGAATATGTGCTTTTTGATAGTGAGTTGTCTGGTAATGTTTGATGTTGTTTCTTATAATGATTGCTGTCCCACCATGTGCAGTTCCATCTGGATGTGTTGTGTGATATACTTTGTAGTTGTGAAATTTTATGAAACTTTTTTTCGTGAAGTGTGTTTCTGAAATCAGTATTATGTCTAATTGATGATTAACTATAAATGCATACAACTCGTGTTTGTGTTGTGTCAAGCCATTAGCATTCCATATGGTAAATTTTAGTGTATTAGCCATTAGTTCATTTTTGAGACAAGTGTTGTTAGTAAGTTTAGCATGGTGCTCATTTGTTCCATAAGCCCTTTCATCATATTCTTTAACTCCTGCATGTCATTTGCCTGAGTGACCATTGTAGTATCTTGTTGGTTGGTATTTATCATTTGAGCATATGTAGGTCTTTGTGTTGTACTTATATTTGTTGTAGCCACTGGTAGCTGTTGGTTTTGTAGTTGATTCTGTGACTCTTTCTTTCTTAAGGTTGGAAATCTTGCTTCTTGCAGTTGTTTATGTACACTGCATCCTCTATAATTCGCTGGATGGTTTTTACCGCAAAGTACACACTTTACAAGATCAGATCGAATTTTCTTAGGGCAGTCAGCTGTTTTGTGATTTAGAGCACATTTTACACACCTGTATTGATGATAGCAGAAATTTTTTGTGTGACCATATCTTTGACATCTGGTACATTGTACTAATTCTCTTTTTAGTCTTGGGGCTTCGACATCAATTTTTGCGTTGAGTAAATATTCTATCTGATAAATTTCTTTATTATTTTCTTGCATTTTCAAGTCCACAAAAAATAGCGGTAGGGGTTTTTTTGTAGTTCTTTGAAGTATATTCGTTATTTGTAGAACGATATGTCCTTGGCTCTCTAGTTCTTTTTTGATTTCGTTTATATCCACTGTGGGATGAAGATGACGAATCACTACTCTAAAGGGTTTATCTTGCTTCTTACGATATGTATGATATTCGGTTTTTTTTCTCATCAAGTGCTTTTATTATACTGTCGTATATTTCAATTGTTTGGGCCTGTACCTTGACTTGTTCTTCATTCAACACTCTGATTAAATGTTTGTCTTTGGCTATAGTGTTTAATAGTTCGTTTAATGGTTGGATGTATTTAACACCGGCAATAAATATTGGTGGGGGCTTCTCTTCCTGTTTTTGTTTTTCCTCTTCAGTATCTGCTTCGTGTGTTTCTTCATTGATTAATACATTAAATTTATTTGCTGTTGGTGTGTTGAGCCAGTAGTTATCTATCTTGGTTTGTTTAAGTTTGGGGTGTTGTTCCGGACTGGTTCTCCCACGTTTTTTATTTGGTACTATTTGCCATTCTTCATCATTTGCTTTCGATGTGCTTGGGGGTTGATATTGTGGTAATGTACTTTGGACTGAATACTGGTATTGAGGTTGATATAACTGCATTGGCTGGTTTAGCTGGCTTGGAGCGAAATTTTGCTGGATTTGTGATGCGGGATGTGGTCCCGTTTGCATTTGTTGTGGAAAATATCCTAGTTGTTGAACTGTTAAGTTTTGGTCGCTGAGGTTCATCTGGCTAGATGTTGAACATTGAGAGTATGGAAATGGATATTGATTATATCCGTTCGACATTGTGGTTTAACTATTAATATTAGTATAAGATGTTACCTTTGATTTGTGGATTCCAAAAAATTAGCTTCGCAACACATTTTTGGCACAATCGCCAGCACTAATATTAATATAGTTACTTTATTTTTATTATTTAATTTGTTTTGGAATAATTAATTAGGTTGATTTAAATATATAAAATCTGTTTTGTTTTTTGTTTTTTCGGACAGCTATCAGAAATTGCTATTTAATCTTAGCATTAAATATAAGTTGGTGTTTAATCTGTTTTTCATTCCAGCCCTTGGCATTTGGGCCTTCGTCCTTCAATTCTTTAAATGAATTAGTGTTCAACCAAAAATAATGTTGTTTTTCGCACGTGAATAATTGAACACTACCAATTATCACTAAAACAAATACTATTATGACTCACAAAGTACTTGGTTATTTAGCAATAAAACACTGAAAACTTTTGTTTTTAATATTTCCACAAATTTGGGCAGAATATTTTTCTCAAGCGAGCTATTTTTGTTATGCCTCTAACACTTTATAGTCTTTAACTGAATACGTTTGAGGAGGTGAGAACTGTTTGTCTCAAGTTCATTCAGAATTATATCTGTATTTTTTAGTTTGTTAATTTTTGTAGATTCTAATAATGACAGCTTAAGGCCTTTATTTTGAATGTCAAGAGTTGAAATTGGTTAGTAAAAGAATGATTATGATCTAGAAGGTGAAGTGCGTACGTACAATCTATTTTCTGTTAATGAAAGCCCTTTTGTGTTCTGCTATCCGTTTATTAAAGGTTCTACACGTTTGACTGATTGACCAGTTCCACGCTGTTCTCCGAGTGTAGAGGTTCTCTCTCACCGGCTCTGGAACCCGATTGAGCCATGTGTTTACCTCTAGTCAAATTTAATTTAATACTGAACATCACAGTTATTTTACAACACAATGTACAATATTTCATAACTAAATGTAATTTAAAGGGTTTTTACCCTAGTATTTTGGTGGCTCATGCATTGTGACCTAGCATTTTTCGATTTTAAAAACCTGATGGACTGTGTGGTCCGAAAACGTTTGTTTTATTGATGTGGCCCTTTTAAGGGTTTTTTAAATAAATATACCCATTTACAAAGATTAACCTCTTTTTGTTATAAGTGGCATACAGCCAGCTACAGGAATTTTTCCTTGTGGATTTTTTTAATTACATTTAGTTTTAAAATTATGTTATAATGATTTAAGATTATAGAGTTACCGATGGATTAGGTAACATGGCGACATATGACTCCACGTTGAAGTTGCTAGTCCTGAGACGGTATGTCTTCGAGGACTGTATGAGTGCAATGAGAGTATTGAGTTGCACTCATACAGTCCTCGAAGACATACCGTCTCAGGACTAGCAACTTTAACGTGGAGTCATATGTCGCCATGTTACCTAATCCATCGGTAACTCTATAATCTTAAATCATTATAACATAATTTTAAAACTAAATGTAATTAAACATCTGTTATCGGGTTTTTTACCCATATATTTAATCTTGGTGGCTACATTCATGTACTCCTAGACACTGATGATGGAACATGGTTTCCGAAAACGTTTTGTCTTTTTAACTTAGCCCGTTTGGGCCTAAAATATATACCTATTACAAAGGATTTTTAATTAAACTTGCTTATTTGTTTAATAGAGTTCTTTGACCTAACTGTAGGAACGATATACAAAAAATAATGCCAATAATGCTTCTGAAAACATTCAGAATATTAATCTATGTTCGGAGCTTATCAGAATTAACAAAACACAGTCTTTAAGTTTTGCATATTAAACTAGACTTGACTCTCTAGTAATAATGTTTGTTTCAACATTTATTGAAGTATTAATGTAGTAGGTATGATAGTTTAAGATGCTGCACCTAGTCGAAAGCACTTCGAAAGCTGTGAAAAATTTGATATATATTTGTGTTTTAAGGCTAATAAGTCAAATAAGGAAGAAATAATCAAACATTAGTGCCCAGGAATAAATTTCAACTACAGAACATAAATCTTTTTACACTAATTAATCGTATCCCGAGGTTTGCCGCGGCTTTGTGTCAAATTTAATGAATTACATACAAAAACAGACATGCTAATAATAAACAAATTAAGTGCTTGATGGTCAATAAAAAGTTTATGGTGTTTATGCCATCGGCGTGAAGGTGGATAATCAGACATATTGTGAGGGTTCGTATTTTGCATTGAAATGGGTGAAATTTATCTGTTAGGTTCTACGATATTTTAAAACTCGTTAAGTTAATTTTGCATATCGAAAAAGGTTATAAACTTGCACGATCTATTGGTTATGACCATGAAGGTTTATGAAGTATTTATGGTTTATTAACTATGACGGTACTTTAAAAGTACCATTCAAAGGGATATTTATAGGAAAATGTATAAGTAATGAAGAGGAGATATATTTTTCATTTTTTTTTATTAATTATATCATTCAATCAGAAAAATAAGTCCTTAAGAAGTTTTCTTAAAGTATATCAATAGCAGATCAGATTCTCCTGATTAAATTAGTCCTAATAAATGTCATATCACAAGTCATTGATAAAAAATTTAAAGGTTTTGAGAAACTAAAACAAATAAGGAATAAATTGTCAAGATTACTTAAGATTTTTACTCAGCATTGTAAAAACGAGAAGAACTTCCAGATTCTAATCAAGTCAAAAATCAAAAGTCCATTCAGATCCTATCTATCTATCTAATTAGCCTTCTTCGGTCCATGTTTGGACATAAGCCTCCCCAATCCTTTTCCATTCTTCTTTGTCTGTCGCTACAGTCATCCACCTAGAGCCCACGTGCTTCTTGATACATCTGGCTATCTCATTTGGGGCCTTCTTCTGCTTCGTTTATATTTCCACGGTCTCCAACTTATAAGAATTTTGTTCCATCGGTCTTCTTTTTGTCTTGTATTGTGTCCGGCAAATCTCCATTTCAATTTTGCAACTTCTTGTCTAACATCCCTCACTTTTGTTTTCTCTCTTATCCACTCGTTTCTCTTCTTATCCATTAGTCTTATGTGCAACATTTGTCTTTCCATTGCTCTTTGGGTTTTTATGATTTTGTCCATGTTTGCTTTTGTAGATGTCCACATTTGGGAACCATAAGTAAGAACAGGGAATACGCATTGATTATATACTTTGGTCTTAAGATGCTGTGGATATCTTTTGTTTTTAAGAATGTAGCTTAGTTTGCCAAATGCCGCCCATGCCAGTCTAACTCGTCTCTTGAGCTCTGCTGTTTAGTTCCCTTTGTTAAGTTTTATAGTTTGACCAAGATATATATAATCCCTAACTTGTTCTATTTCATCTTGTCCGATTCTTATTGTGATGTCTTCATCTGTATTTGTTATAGTTTTCGTCTTTCTGTAATTCATATTAAGCCAGCTTATCTTTCCAGCTTCTACGTCCAGTTCTTTCATCATTTCAAATAATTCTTCTTTTTTATCGGTTATCAATACGATGTCATCAGCGTACCTTAGATGGTTCAAGCGTTGTCCACAAATTTGTATACCTTTTTTTTCCCATTCTAATCTTTTAAAAGTATCTTCAAGAGCCTGATTGAAAAGTTTCGGTGATATTGTATCACCCTGTCTCACGCCTCTACTTATTTGTAATAATTTTGTTCCTTCATATAACCTACTTTAATTGTTGTTTTGGCTTCCTTATATATAATAATATTGGTTATTAGTTCCGTATATCTGTGGTCAATTCGGCTGTTAATCAAAGAACTTTCCCAATGCCCAATGTTCGACACTGTCGAAAGCCTTTTCGAAATCTATGAACGCCATATATAGAGGAATGTGGTATTCATTTGATCGTTCTATAAGTATTTTCATACTTAGTAAATGGTCACTTGTGTGAATCCCTTTCTAAAACCAGTTTGTTCTTTCGACTGGTATCCATCGAATTTTGTCGTCAATCTATTGGTTAAAATTTTTGTTAGGAGTTTATAC
The DNA here is from genome assembly GCA_918026665.1 of Diabrotica balteata. Lineage (NCBI taxonomy): Eukaryota > Metazoa > Arthropoda > Insecta > Coleoptera > Chrysomelidae > Diabrotica > Diabrotica balteata. The sequence goes on along the minus strand of OU898276.1, from coordinate 164,902,987 downwards.
ATTACATTGAGGAGTGTTATAGGACGGTAGTTTTTTATATCTGCTTTATCCTCTTTTTGTGTAGGATAATGGTTAGTGATTCCTTCCAGTTGTTTGGGATTCTTTTTTCTTTTAATATCTTGTTTAAAAAGGGAATGTAGAGTATTAATTACCACTTTTCCACCATATTTCAGCATTTCTGCAGTTATTCCATCTTTTCCAGGCGATTTGTTATTTTTCATTTCTTTCAATGCCAACCCGCCTGGCAAACATGGCGAACAATAAAACAAAACGAAATGGTCCCCAGGTGGGTAAGAAAATTCAGATCCTAATCAAGTCAAATATCAAAAATTGAAAATGTAGTCTTAGAAGACATCCATATATCACAACAGAGGAAATAAAAAAGAGCTCTCTCTGAGAGTAGAAGAACAGTAAATTATCTGGAGAAAATGGCATAGTCATATAACAAATCAACACAGAAGAGACACGTTAGACCATAGACACCCCCTCTTAATGACATAATGCAATAATAATCATAATGCACAAAAAAGGTGAAATTTCAGACCTAAAGACCTACTACCTATTAGTTTACCCTTCCATATATATAAACTATTCATAAAGATAATAACAAAAGGGCTTATAAACAAACTGGATAGTTAACAACCTTCTGAGAATAGGGTGGGCTCTGCTCAGATACGGAACAAATGATCATCTACAAGGTATTAAAACGCTAATAGAAAAGTGACCAGAACCAGAAGACAACAACCATATTTTTCTTATACTCGTTTGATACTATAGATCATCATAAAATACTTCGATCGTCGACTGACTGCCGCATCGACTATCGATATATTACCTTGATTAAGATGTTTACGAAACGATACAGTTTGTGTCTGACTTAATGATGATACCAAAGAAAGTTCTCGATATAATGTGGAATTAGGCAGGGTGATACTCTCTCCTCCGAGAGTTTTTATAACTGTACTCGAATGTATGTTCAAGCGAAGAGAGATAATATGGGAATTCATAAAAATGGAGAGAATCTGAAACACCTAAGATTTGCCGATGACATCGTTTTAATATATGATAGAGTTGATAAAGTTACAAAAATGCTGGAAACGTTCTATGAAGTGTCAAAAACAATTTGTTTTAATTAACAACTCAAAAACAAAATTTATGACCAACCTTGTAATCAGGTAATAGCTTATAAATATTTAGGGCAGGAGATTCGCTTAGGACAAGTCATTCAGATAACTGAAATACAAAGAAGGATAGGCCTTGCATGGGCTGCCTTTGGTAGTCTCCTATTCCAGTTTGTTTAAAAAGAAAGGTTTTTAACCAATGTGTTTTACCGGTCCTTACATGTATGGTGCAGAAAACACTATCTCTGACAAAAGAAACAATAAATAAAATATGAGTTATACAACACGCTATGGAAAAATTTGTACAATGGAAATAGTAGACAAATATACTTCATGTCATGAATACGATACTTATATGAGCTTTCAACTTTCTTTCTACTCTTCGTTCCACCTGTTGTTTTAATACAATAATAATAATGTATTATCCAATAGAATTGTTAAGTGCAACAACCATTTTGTTCCTCTAATATATGGTAAATTATTTTTAATATTGAACTAGCCACACTAATGCTTCTATAATTTTGCTTCTTTATGTCCTTTCAGAACGTTGGTTACAATCAAAGCTATCTTAATTTTATTTACTGCAACCCTAAATACCATGCTTGTGTCCATACCATACCAATCTTGCAAGTTCTTTAACCACGAAGTCTTTCTTCGTCTTGGACTGCGGTCTGTGTTTTCCTTGCATAATATTTTGTCTCTTCTTCTTGGGTCCGTCTCATGAAGGTTGCGTACCTCAGAAATCATTTCTGTCCCTGGCTTTTCTTATTAAGATTGGAATATATTTTGTAGCAACCTATATTTGGGACTTCTCATTATATATCCGAAGTACTCCAGCTTTCTCTTCTTGATGCTATTTATAATCTTAGTAGTCTTGCTGAGACGTTCTAGTATTGTGGAGTTTTCCAATCTTCTCCACCCAAGAAACTTTTCAAATTCTTTTATAACACCACATTCCGAAAAGTCTCAAGGCGATTTAGATCACTTTTATTCATAGTCCAAGACTCGACACCATAAAGTAAGACCGAGAACACGTAGCAGTGAAGTAGGGGACCCGCAATGCCAATTTTATTGATATCCAAGGTAAACAATTTGATCAACTTGCTCACGTTCGGTACTATGTACATGTTGACTGTTTTATCTTTCGTTGTTTCCTTATTACGAGTATTTTGGTATTGCGTATGTTTCAGATCCAAGACCTGCCTCCTTACAGCTCCCAACGATACTGTCAAGTAATGGTTGCAGAACTTCTTAAGTAGAAGCTAAGAGTACTGTGTCATCCGCATATTGCGAATTATTGATGACTTTACCGTTCACAATTATTCCTTTTTGTTTTCTAAAAAAAAAAGCATTTCTAAAAAGTTATTTTGGAGTAAACATTGTAAAGCAGGGGAGATAAGAGGTATCCCTTCCGTACTCCTCTCTTAATATTAAGAGCCAGTATAAACAAAGTTAAGTCTCTAAATCATTGCTACCATTTATAATGTTGTATATTTCACTTGTTTATTTCATCAGGACCTGTCGCTTTGCCGTTTTTTTTATGATTGTATGGCTTACATTACCTCAGAGTGTGTTATTGGGGGGTCCGTCGTAATTAGTAATATCCTGAGGAGAACTAATGGTATCGTCTTCGAATAGGCTCGTAATGTAATTTTTCCATTCTTTAAGTTTGTCCTCTACTTCAAATATTCTTTGGCATATTCATCATGTAGCAGTGCAGTTTGTCGCTTATGGAAGATACCAGCCGCTTGTTTCACTCGTTTATAAATGTATCTATTTTTGAGTTATTCAATTTCATGACACTCTTTGGCTAGATGTTGACTCTCTGCTTCTCGTATTTTACGTCGATTTTTTTGTATTCCTTCATAAATTTTTTCATTGTTTTTTGCTAGTCGCCCTCACTCCATCAAATCCAATATGTTTTCTGTCATCCAAATCTTCTTTTATACCTTTGAGCTGCATTTTAAATTCCTTTCACAGATTTCTTTCACTGTTGCTATAATTTTATTTAAACCTTCATCGGTATTCTCACCGATGTTTTCCCAAACTAAATTTTCGTTCAGTTGTTTTTTGATCTGTTTCCTTAACTTTCTCGTCTTGTAGTTAGGTTATATCAATGTTTTCTGTTTCGAGATTTCTTTTTGATTACCTTTTTTTAATTTTATTCTGTGTTTCTGTATTTGAAATCCAAGGGTAGAGTCTTCTCGGTAGTAATTTAAAATGAGTATTCGATGTAATGAAATAGTGTCCTTGGCAAAACTGGACCCGTCGCTCTCCACATTTTCTGTTTGCCAAGCCATAATCCAACAATATTTAAACAACATCCTTTGCCAACTTTGGCGTTAAAATCTCCGAGGACTATGGTATTTTCTGCTGCTTTAATATGATCTGCAGCATCAGTAAGATCTTTTTAAAATGCTTCTAAGTTATCTTCATCGCTGAATGATATTGGGGCATAGACCTGAATTATGTTAGTAATGAACGGCGTTGAACTAAATTTTACTAGAATTACTCTGTATATTGCGATATAATTTACTACTAATTGAGCTAAGTGTTTTGCAACTACGATTGCAACTCAATTATAGTGATAGCATTGTTGTTTCCGGCACAGTACACTTGATATTCATTCCATCAACATCACATACTACCGATCCTGGCCACTGCATTTCACTTATTCCGAGGATACTGATTTGTATTCTTTTCGTTTCTTGTGCAGTATTATGTATTTTACTTACCTCCAACATGCTTCTGACGTTATATGTGATTTTGCAAGACCCTGAAGACCTAGGAGAGGATTTCAAGGGCAGTCTTCAGATAGTCCTCTCCTGTCGGATCTTGGGTTCCGACATCCATAACAATTCACGTTTTGACTTAAAATTATTTATAGCCATGATAGAAAAAACTGATTCTATTTTTCCCACCTATAGCACGCTGATGCGCGATAGGGGCTTGCTATCAGTCAAATGCTTTTCGTGTGGAAGTACTGGGTACAAGAACGTTAACACGATATATTAACCCGGTCAATGCAGGCTAGCTTGAGGCGCTCTTTTCCTGCTTTCTCTAGTGACGTATCATCGAACTGAAATTGCTGCGCCCAGTTCGGCGATTCGGTGCCCGAGGATGGCCCTTCGTGTCCGGGTTTTGGGGTTTTGTTAATTTTTTAATGGCTGTCACCTTTTTGTTACTATTTTTTAATTTTTTTTGTGGCCGAAGCCATTATTTATTTTTTTTAAGGTTGTCCTGAAAATAAACATCACTTATTAAAATTTCCAATGCTGGTACTAAGGCTTTTTTCTTTGGTAGAGCTACTAATTATCTAGACTTGATGTGATTGTCAGGATGTGCTGTTTGGGTCTTTTGTGCTTCCATCGATCGAATGCATCATATCTTATTATCTCTGGCAGAATCGGGCTTGAATGATTCTCTAATTCTGCAAACCTAATTCTGGCTTTTTCTGCCATTTTATTTCTCACACTTTAAATATATCTGGGTATATTTACCGCTTCTCTGAGGATGTTATTTGAAGTATGATGATATTCATTTTCGTCTTTATGTGTAGTTTGCTTTTTAATCTAGAACTGGAGATCGGAGGGAAATTTTGTTGACTGTAAAATTAATTTATTTAAGAAGCGTAGACTGTCAGTCGACGCCGGACCAATTAAGGATTAAACTGTATTTCAAGATAAGGAACAGCCCTGTAAATGGGATATACACCTTCAAATTCTTTAAAAATAAATTTATTTCCTGGTATATTGTTACAACCTTCCCTTTTATTGTTATCAACTATAAAAACACCGTGATTGACAATCACTGCTGATTGTATACTACCAAGAATTATCGCCTTACTATACATTCCCCGAAACAATGCACAAATACACCAAACAAAACTGCATTTTCAATAGCAAAATCCTTGTATTTAGTTTCAAAATTGCAGGGCGCGGCCCTCATATGTCACTCGTCTATTGCACCAGCCTGTCATTTCCCCAACGCCAACATGATGTATCTAGTTACCTTTCTTGTATGTATTTTGCTAAGTTTTGTCGTGTTAATTGATATGCGGTGTCGACTATGGGCAATAATTATGTAGGCAGTGACGTTTCTATTAACCAACAATTAGAAATAAATGGTATATTTATTACACGACGTGTAAGTTAAATGGGATAATCATATATTTTGACACAGAGTTATATTAGGAAGTAGATCAAGAACTTGTAGAAGGTTTTAAATATAGATCTATAGTTTTAAAGAGAACAAATTTATATAGTGAGATTCTTCTTACTATAGTGAGATTTATATAGTGACTTGGTTATAGCGTCAGGCTTGTTTCATAAAGAGGGAAAACTCATGACACTTTACTGCTACTATATCACACTTTTCTTGCCGATTTGATATCGAAAACCACTGAAGTAAGATGAAACTGTCAATCAAATTACCAATGGCGAAGAGAAATATATTTCCTTAATTAAAAGTAATTAATCACGATTAATTTAATTAATAATTACTGTGGTAATTATTCATTAATGTGGAAAGTCGAAAAAGAGGAAATATATAAAAGAATAACACGGGGACGAAGTTTACATAAATAATCAAATGAGAATGGGAAAAAGTTAATAGAATTTGCTACAGATAACAAAATGAAGATAGTTAGCACAAGGTTTGATCACAAAGACATTCATAGGGTAACATGGACTTCTTCCGATCGAAAAATAAAAAATCAGATAGATCATGTCCTAATTAAAAGCAAACATAATAAGGCAATAATCGATTGCAGGAGTTACAGGATACCAACAGTGACCATACACTAATAATAGCAAAACTAAAACAAGAACTACCAGTAATACCAAAACCTATTAGAGATAAATTAAATTACCAACTAGAGCGCCTTTAAGAGAAGCAGGTTGTAAACAGACTAGAGGAAGAAATAAATAAAAACTAAAGAATCCAGTCAAACAGGATATATATCAAGAATAGCAGACCATACAGACAACCATGTTGGAAGCAGCAGAAAAGTGTATAGGAAGAGAGCATATAAAAAGGCGGCAAAACTGGTTCGATGAAGAATGTAGGAATGTTGTGACAAGAAGAAACAGGTCAAAACTACAAAGAGATAAAGAAAATACCCAAAACGCGATCGAAAACTATGTGGCAAAAAGAAGGGAAGTAAAAGAATTTGCAGAAAAACGAAAAGAGAACAGCTAGAAAAGCAATTGAAAACAATAAAAGCCTACATAAACAAAGAGATAAAGAATTTCTTCCAAGAAGTTAAGAAATCCAGCTAATGTAACACTATTTGAACAAGAAACAAATAAATTCTGTATACAGCGGGGAGTATGACAAGGAGACATCGTCTCTCAAAAGCTATTAATGGCGCTTTTAAAACATACTTGTAAGAAGGCAGATCTAGGCTAGTATAGTATCAACATCAATTGGGAGAATCTGTCATTTGAGATTCGCAGATGACATCGTCATTAATACGAAAAAGACTCAACTAATGACTAATCTGGTGCTAAATCGAAATACTGATGTTAATGGAACAACCGCAGTATTGAGCAGATTGCATTGTATAAGTACTTAGGACATACAATTCGGTTGGGCAGAGATAACTAACACAGAGCCGAAGACGTTCATAGAGCTTATAACTAGATGCTATCAACTGAATAAACACCTGTATAACATAGGCAAAGTTACTGAATTATAGCGCAGGGAATGCGAAGTGAAGGAAGAAATTGCTATATGTCCTTTATGATCAAAAACTGTTTAGTGACATTAGGCGGGTATCCACAGGCAAAACAAGAATTTAATCAGAAGAAATTCTATAAGAAGCAGAACTCAGAATCGCATAAAAGAAACTCATAGAAAACTGTTAGCTTTTATTAAGACTGTAGGGCTTTTGGTAGAATTTAATGAAAGGATAGTTTTTGTGAACAGGGAACAGAGAAATTATGCGTGCGAGACCTACGATCTAAAAATGAGCCTCAAAAAGCTAAATTTATGATAATCCAGAAAAAGATAATGTTAAAGGAACTCTTAGAATAAACAATATAGTTATAGATAGCGACATTAGAAATAAATATAAATATTTGGATAGCTGGATCACCGAAAGGTTAAAGGTAGTGAGCTCAGTATTTATAAAGATCAAGACATTTTTAGTAAAACTATTACTATAAATAAAAGGCAGAAGGAGTTCTTCTTCTTCTCATGGCGCCGTCTCCTTTCGAAGGTTGGCAATCCAAATGGCAATTGTGGTTTTGGAAACTGCTGCGCGAAAGATTTCTGCGGATGAGCGGTTGAACCATCTCCTTAGGTATTTCAGCCATGAGTTCTGGCGTCTTCCTATTAATCGTTTGCCCTGTACTTTTCCTTCCAGTATAACTTGAAGTAATTCATATTTTTTGCCTCTCAACACATGACCCAAATATTGCATTTTCCTCTCTTTGGTTATTCTTCTTAGGAAGAAGGAGTTAAGAAAAAATAACTACTTCCCTATTGAAGAACTTAATAGATTAGTTAGGTCTTACAACAAACCAACTATTTAAAGCAGTCACAAATAAAGACAAGATTGCCATATTTATCCCGTCGAAAAGAAAACCTAAATAAGAATTGTTTGATACAAAGGGCTTACGACCAACTGCAGGACAAGTAATAACTTTCCTAAAATAAAAGGAAATATCACAGAAGAAGAATGATGTTACTTCCAATATGTTTGATTGCTGGTTTATTAACCTATCAAAATTAATATTGTCCTTTTGACAACTTCTGTTGAAAGTGGTAACCAAATAACACATTCCACTGGGAAGAGTTTTTTATTTAATAAAATTAGCAATGTTTTTAATTAATAAAATATGTGTAGCTTATTATTTTTTTACCGATCTTCGTAAATGTTAATTTCTAACTGTTTACCTACTATATAAATGTGCGTCTTCTTCTCATCATTATGCCAATATTGTACGATTCATATTCAGTTGTTCGTTTGTTGTGTATCTTCAGTCAGTCGTGCAATCTCACACTGTATACCGATTGTCGAACAGTAATAGAAGAGATTTCTGCACAGTTTCTTCGTTGAAATGTTTATTTAATAAACGACGGAAATAGACAATCCTCGTTGAGATTTTTAAACAAATTCGGGTTTTGAAACACGGAATGGTTTATCTCCGAACAGCAGGTGACAACTAGTAACTTTTTTCTGAAAGATTTCTTGAGAAATCTTGCAAGAAAATCAGGTTAGTATCGATTTACGATCATGTTCTGTGATCTGTGTATTTAAATACCAGGTGTTTTGTCGGAATATATACTAACCGAAGCTTAGTTAAACCGTTGTTGCTATTTTTCTATGCCAAATATGTATACAGGGTGAGTCACTAAAAGCAAGTGGAAAATTTTTGCGGAAGTCAATTAAAAAAAGTGGAAGTCATGTATGATAATATATATTGTAGAACGAGGCCTTTTTTTGTCAAATTCTTTCAGAAAGATTCACGACCTTAACTAGATCATAACAATGAAACTAATCGGTTTAAGATGCAATATTGTTATGATTTAATATTTTTTTTCCTAAACGGCTGTAAATGCTATTCACATTCACTATTTATTTACAAGAAAAAGAAGAAGAAAATTTATGATTAAGAACCTATAATCAAATATGACAGTCGTTAAACTGACAACTGTTTTTAGAACTTTATAATTATAAATATAAATTTATTGTAGTGTTATAAAAATGTCCCAAATTCCTCGTAGACCAGGAGGCATTCCTCTTCCTCGCATAGTAACTGCTTCGGCGACTGTGACTAAACGAGATCCAGCTTCCAATAGAACAACTACAGAACAGAGAAATAGAATAGCTGCAATAAAGTCGTGTTGTGGAGGAACACAAGAAGGAGCAGTGAGTCCAAGCCAAATTCAGCCCAGATTAAGTCGAATTCCACCTCCGTGTTGTACTAGTCAAAGCAAAATAGCTAAAGCTTGCGATGGATCGAGAACAGGAGCTACTCCGATTAAACCTAGTGGAATACCAAGAAGTGCTCCGTCTTCATCTCGTAGAACTGATTCAAGAACTGTAGAACCTTCAGAACAACAAGTCCCACCTAAAAGTGATCAAACAATGACACCACGAAGGCCTGTACCTTCATATCAAGAAACAGCTCCTAAGCTTCTAAGATCCAAACAAATGATAAGAAAAAGTCCTTTCCCACCAAGGCCTTATGGTATATTAGGCACTTCTCCAGCAACCACTTATACACCTATGCAAACAACATCAAAACCTTCTTCAAAAATAGAGGAAAAGATACGAGAAGGTTTGTTTAGAAAATCCATCCTCAAACCGTTATCGAAAGTATCCGCTAAAGCAAAACAAAATGTAAAAGCCCCACCAGAAACTATAGAAACACCAGCTGGAGTTGAACCAGTGTTACAGAAAGCTGTCTTCGAGAAACGAATAGAACGAGAAAAACAGGGAGAAACTTATACAAAAAATGTAACAATTAGTAACCTAAACGAACGAAATGAAATGGAGGTTGTCGAAATGGGAGTGCAACAGATGGATCCAAAGTTTGCTAAAATGGATGGAAAAGAAATTATTGGAGTTACTAGTACTATTTCAGTAACTCCTTCATACACTACTGTTGCCAAAGATTATATACGCGCCTTAACTGAGGAAAAAGGTGACTTGGGTCTAACTCCTGAAGAAGTCTCCAGATTAGTAGAGGAAGAAACGGAGGATGTGGAAAATACCTTAAAGATGATACCTCCTGATCTCGTATTATCGCCTGGAAGGTACGAAATTAAACAGAGATTGCAGCAACTAAGAATTAACTCGGAATCAGTGGCGCTTTTAGAGCAATCAATCATTCAGCCTGAGGTAACTGCTGATGAAGCTCAATATGAACCTTCTCCAGAAGCTATGGCTAATGTTATGCACACTGTAGAAACGGGAATTACCCCAGAAGCTACTCCAGATCAAGTGTTCAATTCGTTATTTCAGGAACCACCGAACGAGAACTACATTAAACTGAGCTCAGTTACTCCTGGACCTTTGCAGGACGTTGTGGTACCCACTGAAATTCCTCAGGAGATACACAAGGAAGCAGTGACCGATGAAATGTCTAAATTAACAGAAAAATTAAACAATATGCAGCCACAAGATGTACCTTATGTAGATATTTTTACCAGAGTTATGGGCGGAGATAAGTCTCCAGAAAAAGGAAAAAACAAACCAAGAACATTTGAAACTATTACAGATGAAAAAAGTCTGTGGGTGAATGCAAATCTTGAGCATTTGGTGAATGTTGTCGGAGCTGAACCTATGGATGTACTTGATCCTTTTAATCTAGATGACCTAGAGAGATCTGAGAACCTAATACAAGAGATGGCAAATGGCATGGATTATTTTGTAGAAACTAATCCTGTTCAGTATATCAATAGAGTGCAACTGAGGGGATCACAACAACCTTCCTATTTTCCTGGCTATAACGTAGCTGTACCAGACTTTCCAGATTTAATGAAAATAGTGAAGAGTCCAGATGAAGTTTTCGCCATTGCGTGGAAGTCTGTCCAACCGAAGTATTTTGATGAGGAATCCATGATGTCACTCTTGGTGTAAAATTTTTGTAAATATATGTTGTTTCATTGAGGACGTATTATTAATTTGATCTAGATATAGGATCTTATCGTTCATTAATCTATTTCTGCGTATCCTGCGTTACATTAACTACTGGTAGGGTGGTCGGTGGTAGCTCAGTGTCTACGATTCCTGCTTATTATTCTGTTTGATACAAGAAGCTTAATATCTTGAATCGTTTTACTGGTTGTGTTATTAAATCATAATTATTATTACCCATTTGGTAATTCACACTAATTTGCGACTCCATGTTTACTCCAATGTTTACTTGTAAGTCTATGGGTTCGATTCCTGGCACAGACACCATTAAAAATTTTTCAATTTCTTATTTAACTTTGGAGTCAGCTTCCATCAATCTGGTTTATGTTGTTGGAAATATTCAGATTGTGCACGTATTGCAAAGTTGCAAGAAAGTAAGATTTTAAGTAAATATTATATAAAATCCTTGTACAAAGTCCAACCCCCGGTTTCAGTATGTTCCTAGATTTTTGCGATCGTTTAATTTTTAACAGCTATAGCGAATGTGAAAGATCGAGGGAAGTGGCAGACTAAGAAGGAAAAGTCTAATCTCGGCTAAGAAACATCCGACAATGGGCAAGGTTACGTTTTGAACAGGTAATAAGAACAGCTTAAGACATACAAATGTGTTTCGAATAGAGTTGCCAACCTCCATTAAGAAGAGGACTCTTATGAAGAAGAAGCTATTGAGTACAAAAACGGAATTGACGACCTTATACATTGACAGAAAAAAATAGTTCTAGACTACCACTTATAATCTACAAAAACAATATGCTGTAGCAATTGTCCTTACGCTAATTTAAATCGTCACATTGTATGATCCGATTCCGAGGCTGTACATTGTTTCTTTGAGCAATTTTTGTTTTTTACGATTGGTAGGTTGCTAACCTTGTCAATCGTTCTTCACACCCTCTTTAAAAAGGGAGACAAATTGGACCTGGAAAATTACAGAGGAATTAATTTATTAAACACAACACTAAAATTATTAACAACCAAATTGATAAATAAATTCAATGAAATGATAACATTAGCAGAAGAACAACAAGGTCGGGAAGATCATGTACCGACGCTATATTTATAATGAGGCAAGTGCAAGAGAAATCATTAGAATACAACAATCCCGCATATCTATGTTTCGTGGACCTTACAAAGTCATTTGATCAGGTCAAATTAAAAGACGGTTATCTACTTACTGTACGCAAGAGAGATACCTCTAGAAATAATCAAAACTATCGAAAATATCTACCAAAACAACACAATAAAAGTAAAAGTAGAAGAAGAACTAACCGACCCTATTGAAGCTGGCAATGGGGTAAGACAGGAAGATTCATGAGTCCTTCGATTGTTCAAACTGATTATGGATGAAATAATAAAAAAAGTAAGAACTAAAAAAGGATACCAAATGGGAGAAAAACAACTCAAAATAATTTGCTATGCAGACGGCGCAATACTACTCTGTCCAAGTGAAGATGATTTACAACGTATGCTGCACCAATTTAATATAACCGCCAAAAAATTTAACGTGTTAATTTCCCCAACAAAGACAAAATGCATGGTTACAACAGCAAATTTACTAAGATGTAAAATGGAGCTGGAAGGTCAGATAATAGAACAAGTAATGGAGTTTAAAAAATATCTAGGCATCACATTATCTATCTACGGAAAGCTCGAAACCGAAGTGGAAGGTCAAGTGAATAGAGCAAACAGAGACGCAGGCTGCCTAAATGAAACAATATGGAGAAATAAAAATATCGGGAAAGAAACGAAAGTCAGGATTTACAAAACAGTCATCAGACCAATAATGGCATAGGTAGCAGAAACAAGACCTGATACAGAGAGGACAAAAAGGATGTTAGAAACAGCATAAATGAAACCCCTTAGAAAAATTATGATAAGACACTATGGGTCAGAGCTAGACGTACAGATATACAACGTAGATTCAATGTGGAGAACATCAAGAACTGGGTAAAAAATAGAAGAGTAGAATGGAAACGATCATATAAGCCTAATGACAACAAATAGAGTAGTAAAGACGACAAGACACGGTTCCCTAATAGGAAGACAATCAGTAGGAAGACCACGAAAACAATGGAACGACAACTTACTGAAGCCACATTGAAAAACAGACTGAGTCAGGTCTATATAAAAAGAAGAAGAAGAAGCAGAAGCAGACATTGTATGATAGATGTTAAATATTTGGTATCGCTGTGACAGCAGTAACTGAAACGTTTAAAACGGAAAAGACCACAGAATCTAGAAATAGTGGAAAGACTAATTAATATATTGACGTTTTTAGTAAAAGTTAAGTTGTAGTTTTACCAGAACAAACGCTTTCATTTCGAATCCCAGAATGTTTTTGGACAAAGTCCACCCAATAATATCATTACAGAAATTCAACTACCAAAGCCTACATTCCTTAAAAAGATAATTTTTCTTTACTGAAAAGAGGAAGTGGTAATAATGAAATATAATATACAGCATTCCTGGAACTAGCAGCTAATCAAATCTCTGTTGATCTACTTAAACTTTTGTACGAGGAAAGCATTACCTACTTACGACTTTATTTAACAAAATTTACAACAAGGGAAAAGTACCAGATGGTTGGTTGGAGTTTATAAAATTACCAAAGAAAAGCAGGTCCACCAAATGCAGCGATTTTAGACTAATCAGTTTGATTCGCCGCACTCTACAGATCCTTTTAATGAATTATACAAAACTGAGTATTCCTTCTGTACGAAAGTAGAATGGGCAATAAGCAATTTTGATTTAAAAATGGTCTAGTAAAACTAGAGAAGCACTATTTTGTATGCGCATTCTCTTACAAAAACTGTGAGTTCCGAAATAACGTTTATGTTTGTTTAACCAACTTCGAGAAAGCATTCAACCAAGTACAACACTTTTCGATAGTTTGTGAGTAGCAGGACTTGACTAATACGATATAAAAATGCTAAAACACTTTATTACAATCAAGTAGCCTCTATCCAAAGTGAAGATAGTCGTATTAAAAAACTACCCATCAAACGTGAAGTACGACAGGGTTGTGTCTTGTCATCCAGTCTTTTTAATCTATACTCTGAAGAAATATTTAGAGAGGATTTGGATGATAGACAAGAGAAAGTAAGACTAGACGGAAAAGTAATCAACAATATCAGATATGCTGACGATACAGCCGTTCTTGCGAAACAGTTACAAGATCTCCAGGCATTAGTAAATTTAGTCGGTGAAGCAAGTTATCGAAGAGGCCTTATTTTTTAAACTAGGATGTTTTTCCCTTAAATAAAGCGGATATTTTTTAGGTTCCTCACAGATAGATCGAGATATTGAGTTAGCTCATATTTTGATTTTGCGAGCTTTCCCTTTTTCTTTGTGTGAGCTATTTTTTGCGATAGGCTCATAGATCTACACCTTCTAGTTGTTCACCGGAACTTTGACCATCAGTCTCAGAAGCAAATGTTGATTCTTCTACGAGTTTCGTTTCATGTCTTACATACACTCAACTGGAACTGAAGGTTGACAGATAAGTCAACACAAAGAATACAAAGGTAACATAGCCATCTAAATTAAAAATATTGAACTTTATTGAGCCCAGAATCCCGAGACAACCAAAGAAGAATACGAAATGAAACAAACAGTTGTTAAGAAGAACAAAAAATGAACACTGGGAACAGTTTACCAGAAGGATGGAAAGCGACTTCTACGGTACACAAAAACAAATATGAAGATTCACAAAAAACCAACGCCAATAAATGAGAGAATGAAATACAAAAACATACCGGCAAACAAATCGGAAAGATACATGATGGAACTTTTTAAAGCACAGGAAAATAATAATCAACACAATAACGTACCTGAATTAAGACACAAAATATAAATCAGTTTTCAGGAAGCAGAAATAGCCATAAATTCACTCAAAAATAGAAAGTTACCAGGACCACACGGAATAATCAACGAGCTTCAAAAACACGGAGGAGACAGTATAACCGTAGAGATGACAAAACTTATACAAAAACTAATATTGCACTGCAAGATACCAGACACATGGAGAAACAGCATAATGATACCAGTGTTCAAGAAAGGAAATAAAGAAGACCTCAACAATTATAGGGATATAAATCTACTAAACACCGCACTAAGCTTAGCACAAAATTCCTACTCAACAAAATCAATAAACTACAACTTTATTTTATTAACTTAACTTTATTAGTATTTGTACTAAGACAAAGGCCATAGAGTACAATAAACTAGCATATCTATGTTTTATAGATCTGACAAAGGCTTTTAATCGCATCAATAATATACACTACCATAATCGAATACAGGCAAAGATAAAATGGAAAACTAACACTGTGTATACCAACACAAAGCGGAGTCAGACAAGGTGACTCGTTAAGCCCACTTCTCTTAATATAATAATGGATCAAATAATACAAGCAGTACGTAAAGGTCGTGCAACAGAATGAAGAACAAGGAAATCCAAATATTATGGTTTGCAGACGACGCCGCATTAATCGCCGAGACAGAAGACGAGCTCCAAAGATTAACACATATCTTCAATACAGCAGTAAGAAATTTTATGTAATATGATAATATCAGCACAAAAAACCAATGTATGACATTTAAATACCCACTACAGGTATAAAATCGAAATTGATAGGAAAACAATAAAGCAGAAAGCAAGGTTTAGATATCTGCGAATAGATATAAATAGTTACGGAGATATTGAAGAAAAAGTTCGACAACAAAGTCTAGAAGCAAGTAAAGCGACGGGATCTCTTAATGACACAATCTGGAAGAACAAACTCCTAAGACAAGACACAAAAACTTTCTTTCTTTCTTTCTTTCTTTCGCCCCTTCCTTTTACCCTATCAGGGTTGTCGGATTTGGGCTAGTTATTTTAATTTCCATTTACCCACCTCTTCCATCCTTTTCTGTTTCCTTCCATTATTTTTAATTCCCGAGTGATTTTTGTTTAAATTTTCCCGCCTCTACTACTTGCTGTATCCATTTTTTTCTTGGTCTGCCTCTTTTTCTTTTTCCGATATTTTTTGCTTAATAAACTTTTTTTGTTATTCTATTGGATTGCAATCCTCGTCAGATGCCCATACCAGTTCATTTGTCTCTTTGCTATTTTGTTCATTATCAGTTCCTGGTTGGCCATTCTCCTAATAGTCTCGTTGCTTAATCTATCCCCATTTTGTCTTTCCAACTATCCTTCTTAGATGTCTCATCTCCATTGCGTTTATCCTGCTCTTATGTTTTTCCAGAATTGTCCAGTTTTCACTTGCATAGAGCACAGTCGGTATCACTATTGTGTTATATATTTTTATTCTTGTTTCTCGTGTAAGTTCTCTTTTTCGCATTATTGGGGCTAACGCATAGTATAACTTGTTTGATTTCTTTGCTCTATTTGTTATTTTCCAGTCTATTTTTCCATCATTAGTTATTATACTTCCCAGGTATTCGTAAGTTGATACTATTTCCAATTCTGAGTTTTACATTTTATCTTTATTTGATTATCTTCCTGATCTCCATTGCCGCTGATTGTCATTATCTTACTTTGTTCTCGTTTATCTCCATTTTTAGTTCTTCTATTTGTTCTACCCATATATCCATTAGTTTCTGCATTTTATTCTGGAATCTGCTATTAGTACTATGTCGTCTGCATACCTTAAGGACTCTATTGTTACCGGTTGTAATCTGTGGTAACCTATTATTGTCTGTAGTTGATTGGTTCTGATTCTAGTGTTTCTTAACAATTCGTTCATTACTATTATGAATAGCAAAGGGCTGAGACTATCTCCTTGTTTAATACCTCTCTTCCAATTAAATGCTTCCGATCTTTCCCCTGTTATTTGTACCCTTCCTTTTACCTCTTTGTAAGTACTTTCTATAATTTATTATCAATGCATTGGGTACATTTATTTTTCTCAAGCATTTCCCTATAATATGTCTTTCTATCGTGTCAAATGCTGCTCTTAGGTCTATGAATGCTAATACTAGTTTTCGCCCGTATCTATGCTTTTTCTATTAGGTTCTATGATATGTTGTCATTTGTCGTCTTCGGTCTAAATCCGTATGTTCTATCATACTTTCTAATGTTAGTCCATTTGTCTTTGTCTTCGTCCGTGTCTCATAATTACGCGTTTGTACTTTATATTTTAAACCATTTCTACTTCTTGTCTCAGTCTATTGCTCTATTATTGTCGTATGAATGTAATACATAGATCTCGACGTACTATGTCTTTCTATAGGTTTGCAATGATTAATGTTCTCATTTGTCTGTCTATAGGTCAAATCCGTTTGTTCTTCTCCCAATACTTGTACTTCTGTCTCAGTCTTTCTCTATATTGTTTGTTTTAACACGTGACCTATTTTCCATATTGTCGCAGTTTAATGTCCTTCTTCATCCCATGTATTTTACCAGTCCGGTTCAATTCATCGTCCTCCACCTGCCTTGCCTATTTTTATATTTGATAATCCTTCTATTACTTCTTCTCTACTTATTTGCTCTAGCTCTGTGTTTTCTTCGCCTTCATTGTTTATATTGTCTTCATTTATTACTTCGGTATCAAATTTTTTCTCATAATATTCTTTCCATACCCTAGCTACTTGTTCTGGGCTTATTTGTATTTAGTTTGAATACACAAAAACAAGAATCTATAAAGCAGCAATTAGACCTATATTGACATACACGGAGGAGACAAGACTTGACACATACAAAACGAGACGACTACTAGAAACAACAGAGATGAAAATACTCCGACGAATATCAGGGAAAAGTCTGTTTTATAGGAGAGAAGCGAAAATATAAGAAGAGCATGCAGTATAGAAGACATAAATGGATGGGTTACAAAGCGGAAAACAGGAGTAGGACGAACACATCGTTAGAATGCAGAGGATAGAATAGTATGAATAGCACGAGATAAGTCACCAAATCGACGAAGAATTATGGCAGACCTGAAAAAGATGTACACATTTAAACAATTTAGGAGGCTAATATTGAGGAAGAAACATTCTTTAAAGCCTACATGCTAGAAGGAAGAAGAAGAAGAACTTTATTTATTATTTTCTTACCAAAACATTATAAAATTAAAGAACGTCAAATTTGTTTTTTTATATATATTTTGTTCTGTATCATATTAAATTCCAAATATCGAAAAAAAATAATATATATATTCGAAAGTTTAGTATTGATATAAAAATATAGACATAATTTTAAAACATATCAAAATATTTAATTTATCGATACATCATTGCTATCCCTACCCATGTAAAAATAAAAGTAAGAGGAAAAGTCAAAGATACTGATAAAAAAGTTATTATGTCCTTAATCCCATGACTCACTTTTTTTAATAGTGTTTTAAGTCTTTTCTATACTTTGATCTCTATTTTTAATTAATTTACAAGAAACACCTTGTACGGTCGCAAATGCAAAGTACCATTAATGGAATTTCTTGGCACTCGCCAATTAGTACTACTACTACTCACTTAACCTTCTGCGAAAAATTTATCTCCACGTAATAATTTACTAATAAAAATAATAATTAATGGGTGCGATAGCTGTGATTTAGTGCCAAAAACTGGTTCATGCATTCCAACGACCGTGCGTTGCTCGCCAAGCTGTTCTAGCGATGTAAATTTATGTTTGAATTTTTTTGATTTAGGGGTGGCCGAATAGGCGAGATTGTTGCACCCCAGAGAAAGATGAGACTCATTTGTATAATACATATTTGTTATTTGGATGGAAATTGTGGCCAAACAACAGACGGTCGGTCTCTCGTTGGTTTATATATTGTTGAAATATGTGGGATATGAAATTTTCCTAAAATCAAAATCAAACAGAATTTTATCGAATTTTACTGACGCATGACGCATTTTACTCTAAAACTATTTTCGATAGTGGCCTTAAGTGACACTGAAGATGGAATAAAAAATCAACGGACAGACTAATTAGTAATCTTCGCTATGCTGATGATGTACAGTCAGAATAGCTGATAGCCAAGAAGCGCTACACACGACTAAAAGATAGAATAAACACTGACGAGAACGAGTAGGCTTGAAGAATAATGTAGACAAGACGAAGGTAATGGTGGTTAGTAGAACACGAAATATGCAATTGAATATAAGAGTAAACAACAAGAACATCCAAAAGGTTCCCCAAGTTCAGATATCTCGGTAGTTGATAACTGAAGATCTAGATCCAGACATAGAGATACGTAGCAGGATAGAGCAAGCCAGAACAGTATTTACTAATATGAGAACCTTGCTAAGCAACAGCAGGCTCAATCTGGGTCATATATTTCGAAATTCCAACCACCAGTTCTTAAAGCTTATTATGGAAGGGAAGATAGAAACAAAACGAGAAGAAAGAAATACACATGGCTTAAAAACATAAGGGATTGGACAAATCTCGATGCCCATGTACTTTTTAGAGCCACACAAGATCGAGAGAAGTATTCCAGAATTGTCGCCAACAGCCACTAATTGGATAGGGCATCATAAGAAGAAGATAACGTATAAGATATAGAATTACCTGCTGGTTAAAAAATGTATAGACCAATCGTAACTTTTATTTTTACTTTATCGTGTCCGGGACATGTCATTCATAAAATTTTTGGCCTAGTATCGGGCTACTTCGGTTCCATCTTTGCTGGCGAGCCACAAATTTTCAGGGTAACAACAAGAGGCCATGTTTTTGCATGTACGAAGATGTTCCATATTCTATGTTTGTCCACAGTGTACAGTCCCACATCACTTCTTATTCTATTTTCCCCATTTTGCCACTCGCTTTCTTATCCTATTCATAGTTTTCACCACGTTTTAAAATCTAGGAACTCTTGTCCCTAGACCCGCTCGTCGCGATCTATTTAATTTTCTCTATGTGCTCTGCAAACGCCTATGCTGTTGAAGGTTCTGCAAAAACCCGCAGCTTTATATAGATTTGAAAGTGGCGATGGTTTCGTGCACCCCGCTACTATCCTGAAATGTCTCATTTTAGTGCAGTAAACAACTTGTTTTGTGTGGGCAGATCTGCCCCAATCATTCATCATCATTGGCTTATACAACTCTTCGAGAGTTTTTGCCGAGCGTTTACTATTGCCTTCCATTGATTCCGATTCCTGTGCTATTAGTTCCCCATGGCCTTACTTCCATCTTCTCCAGTCTTCCATCTTCCAATCGGGGCACGCATATTTAGCAGTTGAGAAACAGAGTGCCTGTGCCGTTGTTCTTAAAACGCCAGGACGTGCGCCCCATTTACTTCCGTTAGCTTTCTGAGTATGCTTTTCCTAGTTGTTATTTTTGCTTTCGTTTTTATGCAATGTTGTCTGTAAGTGAGGGACCGGTCCAGAGTTACTTTAAAATATATAGGTTGGTTTGTGTGTTTTAATGTATTACCCCTCCACACAATTTGGAGTTTTCGCTTGGCTTCCTTTGCGGCAAGGTGAAAAGCGCAGACTTGGATTTAGAGGGATTGGGTCTCAGAGAATTCTGCAGGTAGTACGCTGTCATGTTTTTAAGAAAGTTCGAGTTTCTCCCCACTTCTTCAAAACTATCTTCCATTGATGCAACATAGAAGATGTCAAGATCGTCAGCATAGAGGAAGTGCTTGGTTTCGGTCGGAGTAGGTTGGTCGTTTGTGTATATATTGACAGAGCATTGGTGCTAAAAACATTTCCCTGTGGGAGGCGTTTTTTTCAACTCTCCACCTACTTACTTTACCCTGCCAGTATAAAACTAAAAAACGTCTATTTTGGCGCTAAGGAATATTACAACCTTTACCAGATGGGTGGTCATTGAGAGTGTCGTATAATTTGCGGAGCAATGTTTTATGCCTTACTGTGTCATAGACTGCTGTCAGATCTACGAAAGCAGCCCTGTTATCTAGTTTTTCTATAAAGTCCTCTTCAATGTGTTCTGTTAGGCGAGGACTTGACCGGTGCAAGATTTGCCGGGTTCTGAATCCTCCTTGTTGTGGGATGAGGCGCTTGTCGACATTTTTTTCTATTCTGCGCGAGTCTCTCATATAGTTTAAAAAAAGTGACACAATAGCGAAATAGGTCTGTAGCTACTGGGGTTTTCTGGACCTTTCTGGTTTTAACAAGGCTATTACTTTAGATTTCCTCCATGAATTTGGAATTTTGCAGGTTTTGCAGCACGCGTTATAAAATTGCAGAACCAGTTTTTTTGCTCCTTTGCCAGTATATACTTTATTTGTTCACTGCATATATCATCCACAACCTGCAGCTTTCCCATTTTTTTAACCTGTATTCATACCAACGTGGAGTTCTTGTAGTGTAAAAGGAGTTCTTAAGTGGTTGTCTCCGAATCCAATTTTCTACTAGTGTTTGGGTCCTTATATCGATTAGTAGTTCTTCCATTCGTAAGAAATTGAGCAGACAACTTGGTTTGCTGTAACCTTGCAAGGTGGTTTATGTACTTTTGGATCACCGCTGAGCGTTTTTACAAAGTTCCATGCTATATTGCTACTATGTGTCATGTCCATTTCTCCAGGGTCTCAATCCACTTTTCCTGTCTGGCTTGACTTAGCTGTTAGAGTAGTACTGCTCCGCAGTCTACCGTTTCTTGCCTAAAAGGGTTATGGGAATTGAGGTGATTAATGAGGGCTATAATGCCTTATTATCATAACTAAGAAGCGTCCGAATAATCTTTTTTTTAATATAAATTAGAATAAAAAATTGAGTATAGTAAATACAGATTTTATTTCTGAATAAACGCTAATACTAAAAGCATGGACCTTATATAAATATTAATTTAGCACAATTTTGTACCGAAATATAAAGTCAGTAAACACTATATACCATGACGAAATAGTTTAGAATTCAAATAAAATGTCAAAATGTTTTTATATCTACCAAGTCCTGTCCTGAGCAATGTTAAAACTGGAATCCTGGCTGTCCTTACAGGTCCTTCTTTGTTGTTGAACCGTAATGTGGTTGTAGCACTTATAAACACTTGGATTTATTCTCGCATGAATACGGCACTCTTAGCTAATTTTTACACTATTACAAATACTTCAAATTATAATGTACGGTACTGGTACGAGTTACCATAGATGAACTATTACTATTCTCCACGCTACTTGCGAATACTTTCCAACTACTTGCGAACATATTTCATCGATAAAAAAACCATGATTCTCATTTCGAGATAACTAGCAACATATGTACAACCCCCAACGGTGAAAGGCACTTCTCGACTCTCAATCGAATATTAGCGGAAACGACAACGTGTGTACGCCCCAAAAGAGGACAAGGTACTGGCTGTTTAAAAGTCGATCCGACCTCCTTCCGATGCATAATAATTCCCGTGAGCTGTGACGTAGTTTGTTTACGTTTAATTTCTAAGAACATGGATTTCGAAAAATAGCCTCTGTTAATATTTAGATAGATTCTCGGAACAAGAGGATTTCGTAATGTTCTGACTCGCTGACATCCCGGGAACATATTGTTGTCTACATCCTCTAGGGATAGTATTTCTAGACACATTTTTTGAGTACCTCTACAAATTGTTCGTAGTTCTCCACTTTTGGTTTGGTTTAAGACGTAGCAGCTCAGAATCTAGCTTATCTGCATACTTTTGCCAGTTTTGCCTTTTTGAGAGTTAAATCTCCTTCTGAAATGGAATAGCTTGTGGTCTATTAATTGGAAAAATATTTATACAAATTGGTCTATGCTGAGTTTTTGGTATGGAGCCATATACTACTTTGGTACATAAGTCTTCAAGGTTGTTACTTGAAAAACAGATATCCCGGTTATATCCTTTTTTCCAAACTTTGCTCTGAAAAGATGGTGGAAGTTTAGGATCATGGATTAACGTGAGGCCACTCGTTTCGGCCCATGCTTCTACTGCGTCTCCATTTGCGTCCGAATCTGCATAGCCCCAGAGTAAAACTGTGACTGTTTAAGTCTCCCAGTACAAGCTGACTGGGTTGTGATTGAAAGTTAGTTGGGGGTATAAATACAAAAGGCTAGTTTGGGGGCTTGTATACCGAGGTTATTGTACATTTTCCGATCTCAGTGGTTATTATCTCTATACCGTGTACATTTGTTGTTCCAACAAATAAGACTATGGTTTGAGTTCTCACAAATACCGCGATCCTATGCTTATTGTGTGGTATCTCCGCAATCAGTTTCATACCAGACACTTTCGGTCTCGCTGCAGTTAGGTGTCTGTGGGTTTCCTGGATGCTCAATATCTCACATTTCGTGTTCTTGATTATGATAAGGTGTGTTGTTTGGCTGTAGTGATGCCCTCGATATTTATGCTCGCTACTATCAGTGTTGGCTCTGAGAAGAACTGTTGTGGCTTGAGATTTGCCATCTGATTTGAGACGTTTCCAGGAGACGCCGTCAATAGTGTTTACTTTGCAGTTGATGTGGCACTATTGATCTCGTGGAGGCCCCTTCCTTGTCCCCCAGACCAAGCGGTATCTGTTTTGGGTTGGGTTAATCATATATGATCCTATTTTTTGCTTTAATTGCTTCGAAATATTATTAGAAATGATAATTTCGCGATAAGTACCCTTTAAAAGATGGCCTAAATTTTTTACTAAACAATTTGTGAAAATAAATTAAAAAATTCCATTTCTTTCTCATTTTTTTACTATAATATCGGCAGCTATACATTTTAGAAAAAATTTCTGAAGACAAAAAAATATTTCAATTAAATTTACTACAAGATAGAATCTATTGCTTATTTAAACAATAATTTTTATTATTGCAAAATTAGCACAAACATTTTTACAAAGCATCAGATATTAGTTTTTTCAATAATATTTTCTAGATATTTAAAAGCCACATAAAACCTTCAGAATTTACCCACAAAATATTTTTAATATAAAAAAACACTATACAAAATGTCAGCATAATCCATCAAGTAGTTTTCGCAAAATAATTTTGCAAATTTTGAAAAAAATTTATTAATTTTCAAAATTATAGAGCCAACAAAAAGTTTTAAATACTTATATTTTTGTACATATAAAAGGGCATTAAAGCTTTCAAATAAAATTCGAATCATTGAATTGAGATTAGCCTAGAATATTTTTGAAATAATTGTACAATGCTTAAGCTAATACTTTTTACAATAAACAAATACAATGACTTTTTAAATTTTTTGCAATTAACATTTCTTTTTCTAATCTTATATCGAAAATTCAGCGAAAGACACGTATTAAAAAACATTAACATTGACCAATTATTTTCGAAGTTAGGATCGATTAAATTTGACTAGCATTAACAACAGTATCACGAAGGTTTAACGTCTGATTTTTAAACAAGTACCTTTCTTGAACGACATGAAAAGAAATAAAGCGGCCGGTGAGGATAAAATACTTGGCGGAACTGCTAAAATAAGGAGGAGACACACGATAAAAAAAAATGCTAAAAATACTGTTCAACAAATGTCTGTTTGAAGGTAAAATACCCAAACAATGGAGAAATGCCAACACAATCTTAATACATAAGAAAGGAGACCGAACAGACCTAAACAACTACCGTCCTATTTCCCTTTTGTCACAACTATATACAACCTTCACAAGAATAATAAACAACCGACTAACCTATAAACTTGATAACTACCAACCAGCGGAACAGGCCGGATTCAGAAAAGGATACAGCACAATCGACCATCTACAATACGCTTAAAATCTTAAATTGAGAAAACCAATGAATACAACCTTCCGCTGTACTTAGCATTCGTAGATTATGAAAAGGCTTTCGACAGCATTGAACACTGGACGGTTGAAGAAGCTCTGGTCAATAGTAGAATAGATTCAAGATACCGACAATTGATACATGATATTTACCAAAACGCAACCATGACCGTAATTCTGGACGACAAATTAATAACGGATAATATAAAAGTTAAACGAGGAGTCCGACAAGGCGATATAATTTCACCTAAACTGTTTACCTTGACCCTCGAAGACATAATAAAATCAACAGATTGAGAAAACAGAGGAATATGTATTAACGGAAAATATCTAAATCACCTTAGATATGCGGATGATATACTCCTGATCTCCTCGGAACGACAAGAACTGGAATTAATGCTGAATGAACTTCATGAAAAATCACTGCAAAAAGGCCTAAAAATTAACTTCAACAAAACAAAAGTAATGACAAACACGCAAGACCAAGAGGCAATAAAAATAAACACAGAAAAAAATAAAACAGGTAAATGAGCAATCAGAGCTAATAGAGAAAATCAAACAGCCGAAATATCGAGACGAGTAAGAATGGGATGGGTAGCGTTCGGCAAACTTTCTTACGTTCTAAAAAATCAAACAATCCCTCTATACTTACGAAGCAAGGTATATAACTCCTGTATCATACCGGTGCTCACCTAGGGAGCACAAACATGGACATTTACACAGGCCAATTTGGATAGGATAAGGAAGGCACAAAGAGCGATGGAAAGACAAATGTTGGGTGTATCACTTAGAGATAGAAAACGTAACCAGTGGATCAGAACCAGAACAAAGACAGTAGACGCGATAGAACAAGCAGCAAAACTAAAATGGAAATGGGCTGGACACAATGAACGTGTCCAAGACGGACGATGGAACAATGCCATCGGAAATCATCAGACCACAGATGAGGTGGAAAGATGACATCAGGAAACAAGGAGGTCCCACATGCAGAGAACAGCTCAAGATAGGGAAAGATGGAGAGAACTGGGGAGACCTATATCCAACAAATGGAAGGATAGAGAATAGGTTCAAAAAAAAACCTTTCTGTGGACTAACACATAAAATGAGAGGCTATAGATGCAATGGAGACATGACGGGACTGATTTCCTCGTACTTGGGCAACCGAAACTTAATAGTTCGAATAGGTCAAGTTTCCTGTCCGAACTCGGAACTCCGGAGGCTGGAGTGCCACAGGGAGCAGTCCTGTCACCTCTACTATATACAATATATACCGCCGATGTTCCAAAAATAACTTGATTACTACTTAGTCTTTATGCAGACAACACAGCAATGGAGTATCAAGTGGAAAATTGCCATCAATTTCGAGAAAACGCAAGCGATGCTCTTGCGTATGGAAAAGAGATACTAAATACCTGAAAGTCATAATGAACCAAGGATTGCCGTTCAAAATATACGTAGATACTACGTTACAAAAAGCAACAATAGACAAAGCAGCAATAGAAAAGACAAATTACGTACTAATTGATAAATAGACTAGATTGATAAATGGCATCATAGTGATTATATTATCATATGCATCTCTAGAATGAGGACATATATCCAACACAAACAAAAAAGGATACAAGTGACTAACAACAGCAGTCTACGTGAAGAAAAATAGTCCGAGTCCACCCAAGCCCGACATAGCGAGAGATAATTGGGTACGATGCGTTCTATCGATGGAAGCACAAACGTCCAAAGCAACAAACCCTGACAAATACATAAATACTAGATAAGTTCGTGGCTCTATCAACGAAAATACTCATGACATTGTGTAATGACCACTATGGCTTCGTTCCCAAAAAAAAAAAACACAAAATTAACAAAAGCCCAAAATCCGGGCACGAAAGGCCCACCTATGGGGCTCCATTCGGTAATTCTCTTTATTGATCTGCTGTCGTTAGTTCTTCTTACATGTCCATACCACTTTAGTCTTTTTTGTTCTAATATATGTTAGTATGTCTGTTTCTATTGATGTTCTTTGCTTTATTTCGTCATTACTTCTCCTATCCATTCTTGTTACTCTGCAGCATCTTCGCAATCATTCCATCTCTGTTGCTACTATCTTACTGCTGTTTTTCTTGTTTATAATCCAATTTTCAGCCCCATATGTCATAATACTCATCATCATCATCATCATCCAGCCTCAAGAGTCCATTGCTGAACATAGGCCTCTTCCTCATGTTTCCAACCCCGTCTATCTTGCGCCGATCTTATCCAGTTTTTATTGAGTCTTCTTAAATCGTCAGTCCATCTTGTAGGTGGTCGACCGACGCTTCTCTTGTCTTCTCTTGGCCCTCATTCCAATAACCTCTTTGTCCATCGCCCATCTGTCATTCTGGCTATGTGTCCTGCCCATCTCCATTTTGGTCTGGCTATATTCTCGTCACTCCGGTTCTTCTCCTGATGTCTTCGTTTGTTATTCTGTCTCGGAGAGTTATTCCTAACATGGACCGCTCCATTCTTCTCTGCGTGACTCTCAGTTTGGTAGCTGCAGCTTTTGTTAAGGTAAGTGTTTCTGCTACGTACGTCAAGACTGGGAGGACGCACTGATCAAATACCTTTCTCTTTAGGCATGTGGGCAGCTCACTTTTAAAAGTTTCTCTAGTTTTCCAAATGCTGCCCACCCAAGGCCGACTCTTCTCTTCAGTTCATGAGTCTGGTTATCTCTGCCAAGCATAATTTTATGTCCCAGGTATTATATCTATACTACATACTAATGTTTTATAAATCTGTTATTTTGTCTTTATATTTAGGTGTCTATCCCACCATACTGAGTTAAGTTGTCGGATTGCTGATCTTCTTTGTCCTAATGTTTGCGTATTTTCTTCCTCTGTTTTTGCCTTTTTCGTGATTATAAACCCAAAGTATTTGAATTTATCCTTTCCTTTGATGGTTACGTTGTCATCAATATGTAGATCTTCTATATCCTCTTCACTTGTACTCTATAGGTACTCTGTTTTCGCGAGGTTAACATTTAGGCCAGCCTTGGTATATTGTTCTTTTAGTTTCTTCATCATGTAGCTGAGGTCATCTTGGTCTTGTGCAATCACTACTTGATCGTCTGCAAAGCTTAACGTATATAGATATTCGTTCCGTACCGGTACTTCCATGCCTTCGCATTTTCTTTTCCATGTAGTCAAGACTTTCACTAAGTATATTTTGAATAGGGTTGAAGATGTGGAACAACCCTGCAGGAGCCCTTTTGTTGTGGTGAAGCCTCCTATGATTCTTATGTGTTCTTCTTGTTCCGATGTGTTTCCGTATTTGGCTGTTTCATCTTGCGATTTTCGTTCTTCTTACCCTTACGTTTTTCTGTGTGTTAGGTTGCTAATTTATAACGCTACAACCCCCGTTTCTTCAGCCGCCCATTCTGGATCATACGCTCCTGGTACTTCCGCCCTTTCGACCATTCTGACTTTCCCAGACATTCTCTGCTCTCGAGACCGTTGATCGGTATTCACTTCAAAGACATAAAAACTCTTTAATCTTGTTTAAATGTTTAATATTAAGAAGGCCTTAGTTTAGTGAAATGTTTCGGTAATTTAGAGAAGAACAAAATTTCTCAATGTTCATTATACCGTTACGCCAAAAAACATTCCTGATAAAAATATACATAAAATATTAGTCAATAAATATTACTAGAAAATGTATTCAATAAACCACAAAATATTTTTGTTAGTATATTATGACATATACGCCCAGTCACGTCTTACACAAAGTAGTATACTTAATTTGAAATTATATACATTCTTCACCAAAGCTATTCGCCAAAATACCCATCCTATCGCGTCTTCATGACTTCTTGCACAACGACAGTCGATTAATTTGAAACTTCTTCGTGCTAATAGCAAATGAATATCTAATCGAATAATTCGAAATAAATGTTCAGTTAGGCCTCTTAAATGTCGTCTTTATGTGCCTAGTTGGTATTAAAACGATAAAAATATTAGGAGAGGACTGCGAAGTGTCATTTTCGCAAAGAGAATGTGCGTGTTATTTAGAGGATCTGCTACCATCTCATTATTGTTACTAAAAACGAGAAGATATTGTAGCTATGAAGCTATTAATTGAAACTTTCTATGAATTTAAATACACCGAGGAAATGTGTAAATGTGTTGCATAGACATTATAATCACAGTTAATTGAAAAAAGAGGATATAATATATATTTTTACAAAGCAGTAACATATTTGTTTGTTTTTTTACCACAATCTTTAAATGTTTCCACGTAAATTCCATTAAACCTTGATTTTTTGGTTTCTGCTTTCATTTTCTTTAAATCCTATATATCTTATACACGATATTTGGTATTGAAAAAGAGTTTAAACCACAAGTATTTATGTAAACTATGTAAGTCAACGTCTTCTTCTTATGGTGCCCTATCCAATTAGTGGATGGTGGCGACAATTCTGGCATACTCCTCTCGATCTTGTGTGACTCTAAAGAGTGCATGGGCATCGAGGTTTGTCTAATCCCTTATGTTTTTAAGCCATGGGTATTTCTTTCTTCCAATGTCTCGTTTTCCTTCTATCTTCCTCCCATAATAAGCTTTAAGAATTGGTACTTGGAATTTTGAAATATATGATCCAGAGAAGCAGTTTTTCTTCTTTTTATTATTGGCAGCAATTCTCGTTCTCTGCCCATTCGATTTAATACTTAGACATTTGTTGTGTGATCTGTCCAGGGAATTTTAAGTACTCTTCTAAATACCCACATTTCAAAGGCCTCCAATCGGTTCATCACATTGGTCTTTATGGTCCAGGTTTCTACACCATATAATAGTATGGAGTAAATGTAACATTGTACAAAGCAATATCGAAGCGTTAAGTTAAGGCTACTGTTGTTTAGTAAGGTTCTCATATTAGTAAATGCTGTTCTGGCTTGCTCAATGCTGCTATGTATCTCTATGTCTGGATCTAATTCTTCAGAACAATACTAATTCTTCAGTTATCCAACTACCGAGATATCTGAACTTGGGGACCTTTTGGATGTTCTTACTGTTTACTCTTGCAAGTCAAGAACACATTTAAAGTTTATATAAATATTTTTATTGCTATTAGATCCTAACTTGCTCTATTAACATTCCCTTTCATGTTTATTTTACATCAAAGTTAGTGGACTGTTATTTCTTCTTGAAGGATTCATGCAGAGCTGGAGAGTTTTGTAGATTCCGCCATCCTGGGCCTACATCTAGAGTTGCTGATCGGGACGCTCAGATCTAAGAGGGAAGCAGTGTAACGAAATAGCCCATCTCCGATATGTGGTAACGTGTCACAATCTTAGAAGGATAAATCTAAAATATTCAAGTGTTGGCACTTCAAAAGCGCCCGTCTTCGATGCGCTTTCAACGAGAATAATAGAGGTGGACTATACAGTATAATAATATTTTTGTCAATTAATATATTTTGGCAAGTAAATAAAATGGATTGACAACATTAATTAGAATAAAAATTATAGATTCGTCCTAAGTCTCTAAAATCATTTTTAAACATCAAAACGTCAAAACATCAAAACGGAAACGCAAACGTCAATTTTTTGTAGTTAAAAATTTAATTATTATTACAATAAATTGTGAATAGTATACCTAATAGCCAATTTAGTGTTTTCACTTCCTTTTTTTACTAAATAAAAGATGGTCTTGTGGATGAAAGTACTATCAGTTTACAAATGATAAAAAATGTGATTTTCGAAAAATGAGCTATTTTTAAACAGCTGTATCTTCAAATCAACTAAATGGATTGTAATTTGCCACTGCTTGTATAAAAGGTATTAAAAAATTCTCTACATTTTTTTTTCTCTCGTTTGGTAAAATTTTTTGACAATTAATTCGAAATAATAAAAAGTTTTCTTTTTAATCTTTTTGGCCTATAAAATAAAACTTTTGCGGTTTTGTAAATTATGTCATCAAAAAAGTGATATTATAAAAAAAACTTAAAACTTGTGAGTTAAGATTGGTCCAGTGGGTTCAGAGATACAGCTCTACAAACATAGGGCAAAAGGTCAATTTTTGACCTTTTCGAGCGGCATATTTTAGGCCTAGGGCCACCTAAATGCCTAAAAAAATAGCTTCAGGCTACTTTTTTAAGGTAAAATGATACTAAAATTTGGTAAAAAATTCCACAAACCCCTCTTTAAAAGTGGTCGAAAAGTAAAGATATTGCATATATCTCTTGTCTCGTATTTTTTACATAAGTTGTCTACTTCCATGGATATCACTATAAGCATCTGATAATTTTTGTCAATAAATGAGAATATTTACCTAATTATTACTTTTACTTTACAAATTACGCCGACAAAAAAATAATCGTAAGACATTCCAAGGCGTCTGCATCACAAGTATTAACATTTTCTTTAATGAATAAGTTCTTTAAAAATGCAGACACAGCTGTCCGGCAGTCATGTCCAGCTCTACCAAGGTCCCAGTTCGTTTTGATATTCTTTTTAACGATACTATCAGATTTGTATGCATTTTAAATGCTCGTATCACTGATAACACCGTCTGGGGAATGTCTGCGTGATTGACATCGTACATTTTTATATATCCACCTGAAATAAACGATGTGAGTCATTGTTTTCCAGCCTATAAATTATTTTTATGTGTACAAGATCAACGTGTTGATGAATACGAATTAAAATAATAATTATAGTACTCTGTTTCACTCTATAACGTTTTGTTTACACCTTTTCTTACGAGAATTATCAATGTTTATCATGAATGACTAAACACAATAGTAAAGGGGCTATTGCACTTTTGATTGCAGATTTCTTGAAAGAAAAACAAGGAAGTGATTAGGTATAGAGTGCTAATAGTGCTAATGGTGCTAAATGTTTTATGTGGACACATATAATGGCCTAATAGAGTCATATTTTTAATACCACTGGTACTATTCCATAATGTCCAGATGTTTTAATTAACCTGATTTCTATTTTTTGCCGTTTTTTGAGGTTTATTTATAAAGCTGGTAAACAAAGCATTTTCGCTTTAAATTGTGAAGATTATCACAAATTGTATGTATTGGACAAACAGGAAGTGTGTTTAAAATGAAAACATTTGACATAGGTTGGTATATACGACAGAACAAGATAATTAGAAAATATCTGCTAAATGTTTCGTCCATTTCTCGCTCTCATCTTTACTCTAATCTATTGTCATAAAGGACTGAAATAATTTATTATTGAACCATTCAAAGTAGTACACCACATGATTTCTTAACGTATTTTTGTCATTCAAGCTCTTTCATTCCAATCTCTTCTCCACAATATTCTTCTATAGGTTCAGATTTAAAAAAATGCCATGGCTTTTGTTGTTTCCTTTTTCAAGTTGCCACATAAATAATTATTATTAGCATGACGGACTCTTAAAATAGAATTAAAGTTTAAATACTAATTGACACTACAGGGTCGTTAAAGCAATAGAGAAAATGAAAAAAAAAATGGAAGGAAGAAAGAGCAAGCTGCTATCATAAGATGCAAATAGTCAATTGAGGAAGCAGCAGAAGCGATGTAAAGGAATCTAAATTCCTGTTCAAGATTAGGCTACCAGTGCAGATATTTTCCTAGCACCTCCTGGCCCAACTGAATTGACTAATAAATATAGTAGAGATGAAGGAGGATGAAGATGAAGAAGGATAATTTAATAACATAAACAAAAATATGTTGGATGCGGAATCGGAAGCTGTAATTCAAGAAGAAGAAAAAAGGATCGACGAAGAAAATTATAATCTATATGAAAAAGAGGCAGATCTTCAAAGTTTGACACAAGTTCAGGAAGAAGAAATTATGGAAGAGATTGAGATGGAAATAAAAATAGAGACACAAAATGAAGAAATTTAAGGATATTCAAGTGGCATCTACATAATATTCATGCAAAAAGTGTAACTCTTCTACCACGAAAATAGATTCAGGAATATTTATCAGATGAAAATTCCCATTATTTGGATATTGAACATAAAAAAACTCATACACTTCTTCATTTATTCACGACCACTCACTCCTTTACAGATCTTAGATTTTTTTATCAATGAACAGTTTTTAACAAATATTGTAAAGGAGACACTTCGTTCTGCTCTTCAAAAAGTACTACTTTACAATTTGGAGTAGACGAGTTAAAAGCCTAGCACGAATCCAAGAAGACGCATGTACTGGGAAGAATCTGATGACGTTAAAAATATACTGATTTCAAGTAACATGCGTCATAACCGATTTGAAACCATTATAAGTTTCCTCCATCTTAACGGTAACCTAAACATAGATCGTTCAGACAAAAAGTACAAAATTTCTCCCTACCTTGAAAGTCTCCGAAAATCATTGATTGAATACACTGTATGGGAAACTGAATCCAGCGTGGTATGAAACAACATATAAAAGGCAATCCCGTACGCTTTGGGTATAAATCGTGGTGTTAGAATTAGAAATCTGGTTACCTCATAGATTTCAATATTTATCACAGAGCCAAGGGATATAAAAAGAATTTGACCTTGGAGGTGGAGGGTGGAATAATATTGCAATTTGCTCAACTTATTCTTAAAATTCAATTCCATAGGAGTATGCCTCATTGCCTATGTTGATAATTATTTCACCTCTAATGAGTTTCACAGATCTATGAAACTAATTGATTTTTTAACACCAAAGGGAATATGTTACGTAGGAACCATACGATCAAATAGAACAGAAAAGTGTCAATTCAGTAAATGTTTAAAAAATCCATACGAGGAATTTACGAAAATTGGCACGATGAGAAAAATAAGGTGTTTTTACTTAGGTGGAATGGCAACAGCATATTAGTTTGGTATCGAATAAGATACCGCTTTGCCCAAAGCAAAAAAATCAAAGTAACACAACCAAATCTTATTCGGGCTTATAACCAAAATATGGGAGGAACTGATCGGTTGGATCAAAATGTTACCTATTACAGAACAAATAAGATCCAAGAAATACTATTGGCCTTTATTTATCTGGATCTTGATGTCTCCATACAAAATGCTTGGTTAATTTACCGTAGAATGAGACACATTATTCCTAAACAACCGGAAATGGATTTGCTGCAGTTTCGTCGAAATATGGTCGATGATGTTTGACGATGTTCTGAACTCCACCAAGAATATCTGGTCCATGTCAATCTCCCATAAACAACATTACACAAGATGTTCGATTCGACAACATCGGCCATGTTATTTCTACCCAAGAAAAACGAACCCGATGCGTCCTTTGTCACTCAACAGTCAATAAAAAATGTATAAAGGTAAAGGTGCGTATACATATGCGCGCCGCGAACCTCGCGCCTTATGTGCGCCGCGCGTTCGTGGCGCGTTCAATGTTCGTTGAAATTTTTTCATTTTGACGAACCTTCCGCGATCCAAAGAAAGCTGACGAACATTTAGTAATTGTAGAATAATCATGTCTCTGTCAAGCGATAAAACTTACGCTATTTCTGTGATCAGTGGTGCTTATCTTGGTAATGGCCAGTGTGTGTTTCACGTCGGTAAGAAGACAACAAGGAAATCACCTTTTTTTTACATTGGTCCGCATGTATATTTATTTCAGCTTCTATTTCCCTACAGGCATCGGCTTTAAGTGGTTTTTTAAAATGGTCCTTATGTTGAGGATCCCACAATAGGGATTTCCACGGTAAGCATCAATAAGTTTGATAATATTTTCTTTTGACCACTCCATTACTACCAAATATTTTAAGATAATATACTATTATAATACTCAGACGCTCCAAAAATCAACACACCTTTCACTAACCCGTCCAAAATATGTAATGCGAACCACCAAAGTGTTCGTTGAAAAACCGACAGAAGGTGGATCGTAGTGCGCCGTATGTGCGCCGTTTGTGCGCCTCTTGCAAACACGTACTAACCTAACGAACATGCTTCAAACGAACAGCGCGCGCGCCGAGCGGCGCGCATATGTATACGTACCTTAAGGTTGCCTTACGTGAAAAATGTTTTATTAAATTTCATAGTAATAGGCAATATTTTTTTTTATATTATGTTAATGTCAGTTTATATTTAAATCTTTTATATGATTTAATAAAACATTCCAAACAAGGTATTTTTAATTTTTTTTTACATCCTAACTGCCCAGGGTTACGTTTTCGCAAATGTCAATTATCAAACAAATTGAAGTTTTTCATTTTCTAGAGATATATGTTTGTTAATTTTATGACTTTTAGAGCACAAATCTTTCAGAAATTAAAAAAAAAAGAATAAGCATAAATAGTTCTGGGCATGAATGAGTTAAAATATCGTGACGAATAGACAAAAATAACTTCCTACATGTTATTGTATCTGAGTTATTTTAATTGGTTATAAACTTAACATCACAGTGCTTTTGAAAACCTATTTTACAATATTTAACATGGACTTTTTAACCGTTAAATGAATTCAATTTAATACCTATTTAATGATTTAATTTAATACCTATATCAAAGAGTATCATGGGAAAATCGTTAATTCCCTGGTCTAATGAGTGATATTCGACATCCTGAAAAAATTATGAAACAATAAAACATATTAAAGTTGAGTAATTACCCCAAGTAAAAATACTTGTAAAGAAGAAATACATTAAATCATTTCTTCGAGACATTATTATGTATAGCCTAAAGTGACCTACAGATTTATCACCACAAATGTGTTAGCCGTACGAGCGGTACGACAGGTAAAAAGAAATCCATAATGCATTGTATGTTATGATAATTATCAGATCATAGGAGAACGTACCTGCAAAAGAATAATTGACATTCCTGCGACAAAACGCCGGCGCTCTGCCGGCCACTCCTTAACTCCTTCATTTTTACGTCTCGTATTGACATTATTCTTCGTACGACATCTAAAGATGGAAAGGCTTAGAGGTTTTCAACATTACGTTTCAGTTATGAAAGCACACATTTAATTTATTATTTTGCTGAAGAACATTTAGAAATCAACAAATCAAAGAAGAAATCAGTAAATTCTGAAACAACATAAATGTGCAATGTATCCCTAGTTCTTTAATGTTGTCCATTTTTAACAATAAGCTTCACCATTGGCTCTTCCTTGATCAAGTTTTTATGATATTCAGTATATTATTCGCATAATCGCAGCATAACATCAAATTGCCAGCAAGTTATACTTTTTTTTGGCATCAGCACTTGAAACTCAATCAGGCACAACTTGTTAATATTTCGTAAAAAAAAGATTACTATAATAAAATAATAAAAAAATACCTGATGTTTAATAGTACAATACAATTATTTAGAGAAAAAATAACATGATTACTTGCTTCTTGTTCAAAGATCCATTAAAGCATTTGTTATACAGTGCTTTTTAGATAAAACTATCCACCTTAAATAATTTTTGAACCACTAATTTTTTGGAAAAACGCAAAAACACGTTAATTAATATTTGAAGGGGGAGACAATATATTATACTTAAGATTGCTGGGAAATGCACCCTTTCACCCCCTGTATCAACCCTTTATTTTTTTTAATTACTCACCCCTTTTTTATTTTATATTTGGATTCTCCTTTTTGTACTGATTTCAAAAATGTATAATATTTTTGGCTTGAAGTGATTAGTTTATGAGATAGACAATTTTCCTGTTAACAAAGATAGTATCTGTCTCACCTTAATTGACTGTAACAAAATAGGTTGTAGCATAATTTAAACTTTTTAAATATTTAACCGTACTATTTGTAGTACCTTCAAAAACCAAGAAACAAAAAAAATCACTTTTTATTAAAGTTTTATCAAAGTTTTGAGATATTATTCTTACATTTGTTTTAATCGGTTAATAGCCAACAACGACAATTTGTTATAACTTGTAAGTAACAGCTTATTTTGATACGTGTGCAATTTGATCGCTGAAATGGTGTACACTTTGCAAGAAAGAATCGAAATTGTAGGTTTATACTACAAAAATAATAATTGTGCAAGATCTGCTCCTAGAATTTTTAATGAAACACACCACAATAGACATGCAACTCATAAGTATGTGATTGAACTGATGCAGAAATTTAAAGCAAAAGGATCAGTTTGCAATAAAAAAACATAATCGACAGGGACTTGTAAATAACGAAGCAATCCAAGTAGTAAGTTAACTTAGAGGCTTAACAATCACAGTTACTGTCAACAATAAGCAGAGCAATCGGTGTTTCCTGTTCTACAGCCTTCCGAGTCCAAAATAAATTTAAGTTTCAGCTATATAAAATTAAATTAGTACAAGAGTTAAATGAAGAAGATTTTGATCGTCGTCGCGACTTTTGCGAATTAATAATACAATGCATCATTAACAATCCACAATTGTTAAACAGTAATTGATTCTCGGATGAATGCTCATTCTCATTAAACGATTTGGTAAACAGATATAATTGCCGATACTGGGCTGAGAGTGATTCACATATTGTACGCGAATTTTACAACACAGCATCCTGAAAGGTTGAACGTATGGTGATCTTACAGTTGATCGTATTAGAACAATAGTAGAAAATGATGATAACCTTTTCGAAGATTTGGTTGTATTTCAATATGATAGAGGTTCTCCACACTCTGATTTACCTGTGCGATAATTTTTAAACGAAACGTTTCTCGGTGCTTGGATATACATCCAATAGGAGGCTCCCATTGTCAAAATAGCGTCGATGTAAATGTCGCCGTCGTCGTCTTCTGACGCAAGTCCATCCGACCTCAAGCTTTGGTAAAAACGCGTCGCGTCAGGTTATCCAAAAATTGTGCCCATTGAAGCAGATCTTTGAGTTCAGTGGCTTTAATAGGGATTGTCCCATCGTATGATCTTTTCAGTTCCACGACTGGCTTTGGAGCTTTCTGTTTTCTTTTTTTCGTAGTCTTCGACAAAATTTTCGTATGTGGCAGTGGAACCAATAATGGAGAGACGCGTACGGGCCGCTAGAGTATGTTGCTTTGTGGTTAACCTAAATTCTTGCTGGTGGTACTTATTTTGAGGACTCTTATTGGTCTGATGGGAAAAGGACACGTATTATTTAGGTAAATGGACGACAGATGTTCAGTCCAATTTTGAAAAATGTCTAGGTCCACGCCACAATCTACCACTTAAAAAGGAGTCGGTTTCACTCGGGCGTACCTGAATGCATCTCTCCAGTCCTCAGGAGTTTCAGTGTGTGACTTTTGTTTGACAATGTCACGGTCGCACTCCAAATACGAGTGGCTTCAAATCGGGAAAACAACCTTGATATTTTCCAACTTTCCTTCGTTGGTTACCAAATTGTGCAAAAACCTTATTAACGTGAAATTTTTGTTTTGTCCTCCGCAAGAGTCGCAAAATATCGTAAGTTCCTTCACTGTTGTGGGCAAAATGTTGCATACGAAATTATCAACATAGAGCAAACATCGTCGACTCCTTTTGTGGCTACAAACTCGTCGTACGTGTAGAAAATCGCCTGTTGAGTAGACATTCAATTCTTTTAAAAGATGTCGACTTCATTGTCTTCTTTCGGCAAAATCTCTTCAATTGAT
Organism: Diabrotica balteata; assembly: GCA_918026665.1. Taxonomy (NCBI): domain Eukaryota; kingdom Metazoa; phylum Arthropoda; class Insecta; order Coleoptera; family Chrysomelidae; genus Diabrotica; species Diabrotica balteata. The sequence continues at coordinate 164,865,050 of OU898276.1, read as the reverse complement.
AGAAACGCTCACTTTTCGTTAGGTGCATTTCTGCTTATATTAAACCCGTTTTTTCGCTGAGATGACGGGATTATTTTCCAAAACAGAGCGTTTCGTCTGATTCTACGCCTCGCAATCCTTTAGTAACCACTTCGAACCGGATTAACCCAAAAATGTCGATGACGGGGTTTTTCCCCTGGACTCTTCATATGCAAAAAAAAAGAAAAATTTCGATTATTTTAATTTTTTTTTCTTATTTTATTTAATAAAAGTTAAGCTCACATTTAACAACTCACGCATAGTTAAAATGTTATTTGTAGTACTATTTTAGAGGGATTTATGCAAAAAACTGCATAAATCTCAATCAACTAAATACTATTATTGAAACCCCTCGTTTTAATTTATATTTTAATTTTAAAACATATATGCATTCTATAAACACTTTTCAGCAACAAATTCTCTTAATTCTGTTTTATCGGTGCACCAAAACCTAGGAACTGTTATTTACCGACAAAATGTCTCGAAATTTGGACACAATATTCGAAACTATGTTGCTTTAAAATGATGGTTTTACTTTTTTTATTTTTTTGAAACTTCTGTTGAAAAATTGGATTATACGGTTTAACATTCTATTATAACCAAACTTTTTAGGCCCATCACTTGAAAGAGTTTTTTTTTCTTTAATCGTTGATTTTTTTTCACCTTTCTGTGTCCAGTAATAATCGAGAAAAGCGTATTCAAACTTTGAAGAAAATTGCTAAAAAATACTAAAATCTAATAGTGAAACGTGTTATTCATCATTGTCGCTTAGATTTACCGTTATCGTATTCGTGACGTCAAATCTCATGAGCGTACGGTCAGTTAGTTCGTGTTAAAACTAATTTTAATGAAGAGTAATGCATTTGTTGCCCGTTTGCCGACGCCACTGAGTAAAGATAGTCTCGCGTAAGCAGTGTAGAAATGTAAGTGATACAGCCCATTTCAAATCGCAGTGTGCTTGAACTGCTAAAACAGGCTTAAACTTGATAAATATTTTAATTTTATATGGGGTTAAAAGTTAAAAACCTTTTCTTCCTATTTTATGTTTTAGTAACTAATAGGTAAATGGCTAAATAAATACTCAATACGTAAATGGCTACAAACTTCAGTTCAAGAATGGCAACTGGTAAGCCTTTGCACACTAAATCATTCTGGGACCATATTAAAATGATTTTAATAACGTTATAAAATGCAGGTTGGAAAATACTTATTAATGAGTTGGATATCTTGAAAAAAATCAAAGAAATATACTACACGAACATAATTACAGCGATATCCATACATGAAGTCAAGACAGAAGAGTTCTAAAAATCTACTAAAGAGATAGGGCGATCAAATTTTAAAGACAAAAATCTCTTTGAAGACTCTTAACTTCTTCACTAGTTATCAAAAATATAGAAATCATAGTCATGAGTTGTACAAATACAAACAACTTTTTGTTTTAATAAGAAATGTAGATATATCTTCACTACGTATGTTAAACTGTCAATAGTCAAACAGCCCTTTTCTCTTCCAACTAACTTAAACAAAACATAACACCCTAGAAACCACTCAAACGTCACTCGATTGAAGGGTTGCGTTTCAAGAAGGTATAACGTCTCACTCGCAACGCATTGTCTCAGAATCAAGTGTGAATCTGGGAGTGGTACCACAATTTCAAACATTCACTTCGTTCTCACACTAATTAGACGCTATTTAGCGGCCTATCCCACGTACACAGCCACCGTGGTGTGCTTTTAGTGGACCACGATCTCCCTAAAAGGAAAAAGGTACGAGTAAAGGTTATTTTTATTCTCGAAAGCGGTAGTACTACTGTTTGTTTGTGTAATCGTCGTTGGGTATTACGGGAAAATGTACTGACAGAATGTGTTATTTAATTCTAGTGAGTTATTTAGGTTAGACGAGGAAAGATAGCTATAGATTTCTACGATGATGAAACTATGAATATCACAAAAGAAATCATGAGGCATTAGATTAATTAAAAAAAAAACATGCCTTCGCATTAAACTGGCACTTTATAAGAAATCCCAAAAAAATCCAAAATGTTCAAGTAATTTACTACTGGCATCTATTGTAATCGTAAGAACAGAAATCAAGATTCTTGCTACACTTAAATTTACTAAGAAAATGGAAAGAAATAAAGAACGAATAAAAATAAAAAAAAATAAAAAAATGAGTTCCTGCAAAGTTTAATTTCAATTGTTTCCTATTATTTTTATCGGTTTTCCAGTTTGTTGCTCCTAACGATTTTAGGTTTTCTCAGTTGATCTTTACGATCTGGCCGCATTTCTTTTCTAGGTAGAGGAGACCAGATCTAAGGAGAAGGAGGAATAGGCTCAGATCATAAAGATCAACTTATTAATCTCAAGCATTACTTTAATTTCTCTAATGCCATCGTTTTACAGAAGGAAAGAAATAAATGAAAACGTTTATTTTTGGAAAGTAACAAATAGGCAATTAGTAATAATGATTAATGTGAGTCATCTATCAGTTTCCTCTGACAACATAACCTAAATATCTGTTCAGAATGCACATGCAGAACTAATGCATTTGCAAAATGCACGGCTTCCTCTAACAGATGGAACGGGCTAAAGAAGGGATTCCAAATACAACTAACCACTATTTACCTCGGCACAATAACCGGTTGAAGTCGGGAACTCATATATAGACGTATATAGACATAGAATGCGTTTAAGAAACAAAATGGAAAGATAGCAAAGTCAACAAAATAGAAGGGTACAAACTCTATTACATCAGAAAACTGATGAATCAAAACGGAGACATCTTGACATCAACGTCAAGATTAAGCTATGTAGCAGCATAGACGAAGTAAACTGCAACTGCGATCGTATATTTTTCATCATGATTATTGCAAGCAAGACTATCCTCAGAGTCATCAGCTGCTACGCTGCTCAATCTGGCTGCCCCTATGACATCATGGACCAATTTTGGATCAACTGGGTGAACATATGGGTACGGCACTCGCAAAAACGATGGGATACCCAACTGTCCGGAAGCACATAATCTGGACTTTCATCCCAAATCCACTACTGGATAATACATAAGCTGGACCTAAAACTCGCGGTCGATGTCAAAGTAGTACCACCTGATAATATTGCACCTCAATATCGTCCTTTCCTCATAGATATGCAGCTTGTCATTACGCAACATCAACGAACACGTACTACCGGACTGCCTATATAAAGTGGTGCCGATTAAACGAAAACAAAACTCAACTGAAGATTGCTCACGACCGTGTCAATATCAACTTTGACCAGCTGGTGGCTAAGCTATGGCGCAGTGTGGAAAAACAGATTCAAGAAACTGTCTGCTTGAAAGAATAAGGTACTTGGACAAACTAAACCAGGAATCGTGATTCATCGATATATGATGGTGAAATGAACAAGTATTCTCTTTTTTTTTTAATTTATACATCTTAACAGATACGTAGTAATGCGTTTCTTCCAATGATCGTATTGCTTTTATTACTTTGTCTCTCATCTATTCCTATATTGGGTTGAACGTATCGCATTAACGAAGTTTGTGTTTATTATATTCTCAACTGGATCAGTTCATCGGATTGGTGGACTTTTTTCCTCCAATTTTCCTTGGACTGTTAACCTCTCCATATTATCCACACGTGTTCAATGTTAAAGAATGTTAATATTCTTAAAAACCGGTAACCGTTGTGGATTGATAATTTCCATAAAAAAAATCTGTTGGTTCTGCTGGCTATCCAAGGAATTCGAAGCATTTGTTTTCAACACCACATCTCAAATGCACCGATTCTTTTTCTATCTACAGTTCAGATGGTGCACGTTTCAGGGGTATAGCTAAATTCAGGGAAAGCTAGTGTTGGTACAAGATTGATCTTAGTGTTTTTGGTTGTATGTGTGTTTTGGTTATGTGTGTATACACTTCTCTATACATTGTTGAATTTGATGTTAATATCTTCCATTGTTTTGTTGGCGGTGCTGCCTAAATAAATGAAACTTTTAACTACTTCGTACTCAGCATTGATTTGTTCTGTTGTTTTTGGTTCTACTGATAATCATTCCTTTTGTCTTCTTTTTATTAATTCGTAATCCATGCTTCTCACTAACTGTTTTTGGTTTGTCGAGTATCAATGTAAGCTCTTCCTTATTTTTGGCTATAAACACTGTATCATCGGCAAAGAAAAGATTGGACACCTTAATTCCACCTATTAAAATATTTCTCCTCTTTCCCATTTATCTTATAGAATATATCTTATTATGTATTCACTATATATGTTAAATATCCTTGGCGATAGTATGCAGACTTATCTGTGGCCTTTCCTAATTTTACACCGCGAGGAATATATATGTCTTCTAATGAGGTGTAATGCATCGTTAAAGAAAAGAAAATGCTATTCAAGAAGTACCGCTAGACAAAAAACTTTGATGAGTACAAATTTTACCTTAAAGCGAAATACTACTGCTCGCCACGAAGCGAGCAGTAACTGATGCAAAGAAGAAATATTATGATCAGCTCTACATCCTCTTCGTGCCATATCATTGTAGCTGTTTTCTTCTGCGATTGTTCTTTGGACACCGATGATTTCTTCTATGCATTCGTTTCTCACTCTATCCCGCATATATTTTACACGGTCTTTACAATATGTCCATCTCCATAGCGGATGTCTCATGACAATACACAGTAATTGCATTTTTACAACAATGGTGAAAATTCGATTTTTATAAAATGTACAAGCCGTAGGAAATTATTAAGTAAAGTCAAACACAATGTGTTAGACAACCTCTATTCACCTTTTTTTAAATTTTATTAAAGGGAATAATCCGATTTAGAAGTAGAGATCGCAAGTGAAAACTAATTTTGCATAGATTTAAAAAAAAATTAAAATCCATTTTCTCATAACAAAACACAGTAATTGCATTTACTAAATTTTGCATGGATTTTTAAAAAAATTTAAAATACGTTTTTCCGTAACGAAATACAGTAATATTTCCTTTGCTATGTTTTCTAAAAAAATGTACTTAAAAAATACTCTATTTTGCATAACAGTAAGTGCTGTAAGTGTGTTTTGCAAAAATGAATTAAAACTATATTAATACAATAGTTATTGTAATAAAATACAGAATATAAAATACAAACGTAGGTACCAATGTAAAAACTGTGATTAAAAATTAGGAACTAACAAAAAAAAACAATCTGTACTTAAAACAAAAAACAAATAATATTACTAAAATGACAAAAGAAACGAACTAGACAAATACATCGGTTTGGTAACAGCAGAAAACTAAACAATAGAAACGAAATAAGCAAACGAACCGATATATTTTATTTAAATATTGGAATCTATGACACCTATTTGCGCATGCTTCACTAAGACTAAAAATGTTTCTGAGTCTGGTAGGCTTTGCCAAAAGAACTTTCGGTTTTCCGGCATTAATGTTACTAGGTTTTTTAAATGAGTGCCTTTTTTTCGCTTGAGATTCCACTAATATTTAAAGTTTTGAGCGTACCTAAACGTGCTTGGACAGTATTTTTTTTTGTAAAAAATCTAATTGCTGATAATCGTCCTCAAAATCTGTTTTATACAATTACTTAATCGTGTAAAAAGTGTAATAGAAACCCTTTAAAGGATCCTCTAGTTTCTTAGTTGTTGTATTTTTTTTATTTAGCCACAAGTGAAACTCTTTTACCTCAAGTACCTCTACATTTTTTCTAGAGGTATTCGCAAGTTCAGTTAGTTCCTCAAAATCATAGTTATTTCTGTTTCTTAGTATTTTTTTCTTGATATTGCCATGAATTCCATCGGCAGACATGTGTGTACGGCCCCTTGTAAGATATCTTATAACGATTTCTTGTGACCCGGAAGAAGGATTTACTTCAGTTATCAAGTATATAGAACCTAATTTTTATTCTGCGATGTACAGTTATCTGCCCAAAATACAAAATGAGAGACATATCTTTCTTTTCTTATTACTTCTAATAAGGCGTCAACAATCGACTCAGCCTTACGTCCACCTAAAGCTTCATGCCAAAGTACACAGAAGCTGTTAGTTTTAGATTATTTACTTAAAGTAGCAAAAGTAAGGTTAAATACAAGTCGGATAGTCGCATAATAGGCAATATAATCACTTTTTGTAAATCCATAGAAAGTATACGTTTCGTCGAACTTGCCATTTCGGTAAAGTCTTTTTTATATTCTTGATTTGCCTTTTCTGCTTTAGTATGGTGGGAATTTAGCTGATCTTGAATTTTATCGCCTTCTTTATTTTTCAACGCGTTCTTTAACATTTTGCACTCTTCACAGATATCCGATTTGGGTTGACAAAGTGAAATATTCATTTCCTTTAAAACTTGACGGTATACTTCGATTTTACAAACAGAGGGATGTTTTGTTACAAAATCATCAAAAATTTTCTTATATGTCAACTCTCTCGGTAAATATCTCACATTTTTTGTACGATAATGACTCACTGAAGTTTAAGGCATTAAAAAAATATGTCTGCATACCTCTATGTCAGTAGAATTTTCTAGCGGTAAAGTGTAACGCCTTGATTCATACCTCTTACGTTTTGTGACTAGCTTCTACGTTTAACAGGAACCAACTTTATTTGTTTGTACAAGCTTTTTCGTCTATTCGTGTACACTAAATTCCAGTACTCTATCTAGATATTGTTCCCATGTTTTTCTGTTATTTTTTGCACATCCTACCTCCATTTACCTTCACACACGGCTCTCATAGGATGTTTTTCCTTATCCCTCTCATTTTTTTCTTTTCCCCTTAATTTTTTTCTTTTCCCCTTGGTCTATTTTTATTTTTCCTTGTTTGTGTTGTGCAATTCACTTCGTTGATTATTTCTGTCTCAGTACTATTAACCTAAAACAATACAAAGTAACTAGTAAATTTAGTTAATTAAAAAATAAACCAGAAACTTACCAAACAAGTAGTATCTTTTTTACTTTGCAGAGGAACATTGGGTGATTCAGCCGTAACATTATTGTTCTCTTTGTTCGCATCCTAAAAAATTATTTTATTTAATTTGATTGTACCTATCTATCATTTTAATATCGTAAACCACATTACTCAAAACCCTTACTTACCTGACATGACTCCTGAACTGGCTTTTTCTTGGTATTCAATTTACTTTTCTTTGCTTTAATTTTAATTTCGTCATAATTTTCAAGAGAACAAAGCTTAAAAGCAAGTAAAGTAGCGGGTTCTCTTAATGACACAATCTGGAAGAACAAACACCTAAGACAAGACAAAAAAACAAGAATCTATAAAGCAGCAATTAGACCTATATTAACATACACGGCGGAGACAAGACCTGACATATCTAAAACGAGACGACTGCTAGAAAGAACAGAGATGAAAATACTAAATAATAAATACAAATATCAGGGAGAAGTCTGTTGGATAGGAAGAGAAGCGAAAACATAAGAAGAGCATGCAATATAGAAGACATAAATGGATGTATGACAAAATGAAAACAGGAGTGGAACGAACATATCAGTAGAATGGCAGAGGATAGAATAGTACGAATAGCACGAGATAAGTCACTAAATGGACGAAGAAGTATTGGTAGACCAAGAACAAGATGATGCGACAATTTAAACAACTTAGGAGGCTAATATTGAAGAAACAGGCTTAAAAGCCTACATACTAGAAGGAAGAAGAAGAAGAGGTCATAATTTTCGCTATCGCTAGAATATGATTGTGGTGTGAGCCAGTAATAATCTTTATCTTGGTCACTGTCATCGGCTGGGCTTTCTATGCGATTAAATTTCAAATATTTCATTTTCCGTGCCAAATCGTCTGAAGAGCAAACAGTTTGCAACCTTAAGGTAAGTTTCCTTTTGATTTTCACTTTCATAATTGGACAAAAAAATGAAGATGTTTCAAAATTTACTTTTGGAAAAAGCGGAAACTCATCGATATTCTAAAAACATAAAGATTTAGTGACGATACAATAATAATTATAATATTATGTTTTAGAAATATTTTAAGTTACCTTCTTTAAACACGAACGTGCCGAAGAACAGTTACATGGTTACACAGTAGGAGGAGTTGGACTTTCCGCATAAAATGAAGACGATTTCTCAAATCAAAACACAGTAACTACAAAAACCATTACGAAACACACTAACTACTTAGCAGTTATTTGGTTTTGATATGGGTTTTGTTAGTTACTGTGATTTGCACTGGGAGAAGCCTCGATCGACTATCAGTTAGTGTGATTTGCCAAACTTATTTATGGTCCGATGTTAGTTATAAAACTATCAGAAGGTAGAGTAAAACCATCGAGCAAAAAGACAAAAGAGGGAATGTAAATGTAGTGGGGACAAAAATATTGCTAGACAGGAAGTGCGATCTTTAGAGGCCACATTAAACAAGGAAAGAGAGTCTCAATCCTTGTTTGACATCAAATTTAGTTGAGTTATGTTATTGTTTGTCCCAAATGTCACATGAAATCTTATTTATATTGAAGTTTTTTAACAATTGTGTCGCATTTTAGACTATTGCCGTTAATAATTAATTAAAACTTTCTCGTCTAAGACACATTCTAAAAAATATTATATATCTACTGTTAATAAGTGTCGGAAAATTTAAATTTGGCGCATTCGCATTTCCGGATATGTCCGCCATCAGAGGCCACTTTTGTGGTCTCCTTTTCATAAGGATTAGATTCCCTCTTTTGTCTTTTTGCTCGATGAGTAAAACACAGCAATTTTAAAGTGATAAAAAACTCGATTTTGACAAAAATGACGATTACTGCGTTTTGCAATGGGACAGCATTCTAACTCGATGGGGACAGCTGATAGCGTTCAATATTTTTTATAGTTTTTATGCCATATATTCAGCACGTTGTATATATTGCTTTTCATTTAATTTTTTTCGTTCCTATTTCCATTTTTATATTATCTGTTCAAGGTTTTGGGATATTTTTTGATTTGTTTTACTTACTTATTGTCCATTATTCGTATTATTATATTCGTCCACCTATTTTCTAAAAGTTTTCTAGTTTCCTATTAAAGAGTACAAAACACTTTCCCTCTTATCGGTTAATACATTATCGGTAAAACCGGTAACCGTTCATTTGCTTAATGAAATTCCATGGAATTTAACAGAATACCTTCAACTGGCACTTTCTGCATAAACGGCAAGTATATTAATTAGAAGTATGTGTAGTTGTCTTTAAAAGTTCCTAATCGTTACGAAATAACATGTTGCTGTAATAAATATTAATCGACATTTTCAATAAACGCATTAATACCTTCGCAATTTTATATTTGTTTCGTTAAGCAGCCGTAGCAGGTTGGTCTTTATTTATACAAGGTATGTCAAATCTCGAATTCCTTATTTGTTTGAAGTTTTTTTATATCGTCTATTTCTGTGTTAACGTTAACTTTTTTCATACGAAATAAATCAACGTACCTCTAGACAGCACATGACCAATCAATGTTTCCTCAATCAATCAATAACTACATACTACAGCAGACTAGATTGTCCACGGAAGAAGAAAGCTCAACTTCTTCCCACAGCTCAACAAGTCAAGCCAATAGAATATATGCACACAAGATCGAATCTGTTTGCTACAGAAAAATGACAAATGAACTACGAAGGAACACTGAACGCCAAAAAAATAAATACGAACGCTTAACCAAACATAAGGAGGTAGAAACAAAACAAAACACAGAAAGGACAGTAGTTAATCTTTCAGATAAGGTTTTATCTCCAGCCGAAACATCATTGCTAGCCAAAGGGGGAAAATTTTGCAATTGCAGCTAAAGTTATACCCAAAGAAGATATCATCGCTAATATAGTCTGCGATTCGCAACTTACCAATCGAAAAAGCTGAAGAAATAAGGACAGAATTAGCGAGAATTTTGCATAAAGGTAAGACACCGAAAAACATCCTGAGTCATCAAGAAATCCGTGCCATAAAATCGTTCAACGCTGACAAAGATGTTGTAATTTTACCAGCAGACAAGGGAAACGCCACCCTCGTAATAAAGACAACCGACTACCAAACGAAAATACAAAATCTTCTAGATCCTGCAGTACATAAAAGACTTAAAGAAGATCCCACAGCAGTTACCCTACGGAAAATCAATAGATCTATAAAATCTTTGTCCATACCAGATGATACAGAGCCAAGAATATGCAACAACGAAGGAGTCCACCACGCTTGTATGGCTTACCGAAAATACACAAAGACGATGTACCTCTTCGCTCCAGAGGGTCTTCGCCTTACAGCCTTGCTAAATATCTGGCCAATATTTTACAACCACACATAGGAAAAAACGATGCCTTTGTAAAAGACTCCGCCTATTTTATCGAGAAGTTCAAAGGAATAACTTTACAGGAACCTGACATTCTTGTCAGGTTTGATGTTGTTTCTCTATTTACAAGAGTTCCCCTAGAAGACGTTCTGAATTTAATTAAGAGACTAGTTTCCAAGGATATGGTGGAATTATACCGTATTTGCCTCACTACCACCTACTTTTTTTGGGAAGACCAGATTTATGAACAGGTAGATGGAGTAGCAATAGGAAGCCCAGTAAGCTCGGCCGTAGTCAATCTTTTCATGGAGCATCTAGAAAAGAGGGTAATGAAGTCAGCATATAAGCCAAGGGTATGGTTTACTTACGTCCATGACACTTTTGTGATTTGGGGCCACAGAGTAGAAAAACTTAACAATTTTCTATCTTATATAAATACACTACGTCCAAATATTCAATTTACAATGGAAAAAGAGAAAGATCAACAACTAGCGTTCCTAGAAGTATTAGTAAATCGAAGGGAAGGTTACTTAGGACATAAAGTATATCGAAAACCTACACACACGGACAGATACCTAAACAGTGTTCAAATTATCTTCGCCCAGAGAGGGCGAAGAACAGATCGAGCACTGGGCTGGAAAAAGTCATTCAAATGCTAATGTTCAATCAAGACGGCCCTACAGTGCAAATCTTTATCATTGTCTTGAATTAGAAAAACGACTTTGCCCCGTGAGGCGAACCACCGTTATTAATGATCAATGGCAGCCTCAACAGCTACAAGACGCTCAAGCAGATGATCCATGTATAAAAAGTGTATTGGATTGGGTGCGTCAAAGTGAAAGACCTTCTTGGCAAGACATTAGTGCATGTAGTCCCGAATGATGATGTAAGAAGATGGTGCCAGAAATGTGAACTGTGTGCAACCAGTAATGGTCCAGTTGGTAAAAAGAGGGCACCCATGAAACAGTACAATGTTGGTAGTCCTATGGAGAGAATAGCAATCGACATTGCAGGTCCACTTCCAGAGACGAATGATGGAAATAAATATATCCTGGTAGCCATGGAATATTTTACGAAATGGACTGAGGCCTATGCGATACCAAATCAAGAAGCTGCTACCGTTGCAGAGGTACTTGTTAAAGAATTCTTTAGCCGATATGGTATTCCCTTGGAGATCCACTCCAACCAAGGGCGAAACTTCGAGTCAAACCTTTTCCAAAACGTTTGTAAATTGATTGGTGTCAATAAGACCAGAACTACACCCCTGCATCTTCAATCAGATGGAATGGTCGAGAGGATAAACCGAACGATCGGTAAACACCTGTCCAAAGTTGTATCAAAACATCAAAGAGATTGGGATCAGCACATTCATTTATTCTTAATGGCATACCGCTCGGCCGTGAATGAAACTACAGGCCAGACTCCAACCTGCCTGATGTTAGGTCGTGAAGTTCGTTTGCCCTGCGACCTAGAGTTTGGCTGCAGACCTTCCGAATAACATGTTGCAAGCGAAGATTATGTCGACCGTCTAAAGTTAAAAATGAACAACATTCATGAACTTGCAGTTCATGAATGTTGTTCATTCATGAACTGCAAGTGAAATTTTCAGAGCAGCACCAACAAAGTGACCATAGCCGTTATGATATCCAACCTCACATAGAAGATGGAACTTTAAGAAGAAGAAGAAACTACTGAAAATTTGTTTCTTTAACACAGCTCTTAAGTAGCGCGTTCGTGTCACGTGAACCAACCAGAAAATTTTATTGATGATAGAGCAAACAGCGAGTTTTGGAGGTAAACATTCAAAGCCAAGAGGAAGTTTTTCAAATAACTGTAATTTTCTCGACATCATTTGTATGCTAAAGAACGAGTTTCAGGAAATTCTGATCTATAGCATTCGATTCCTATTTAAAATTGAAATAAACTTATTAAAAAAATAATAATTTTCGAAACTTTTGTCGATTAGCGAGTTTTGCAAATAATGGGTTCATTTACACAAGTTCCAAAACATTTTCCTTTGTAAACATTGAAATATTTTAATTTTTCAAAGATTATACAAAGTACATCAAGAAAGCTTGGTGTACTTAAAGCACGTTAAAGCTTGAGGGTGCTTTTTATCAACTTCCTACCATAAGGAGGCAAGAGAATATCAACATGTTGCAATTTTTAGCGATAATAAAATTTCTACACGTCCAGTTTCTATAAGTGTTATATGATTAGTGTAAATGTAAATTTTATGCTTTTGAAATAACACATTATCATTCAAACTATTTTATTAATAGTATATAAAACCGGTAATGTAAATTGTAAAGTTTTTCTAGTTTTATTTAAAAAATTATTGTTTTATATTATATTACGAAAAATTATGAGATACTTGAATATTAATTTAAAAGGTGTCGCTAATGATCTATTTATTTTTTTAGATTTTTTATCTACCTCTTTCGGCTTACTATAAATATTAACGACTATACCAGGATCACAGAATATCAACTACTTGTTTACATAATCTTTTAACAAACAACTTCTTGATTTGCCAATTAATTAAACAAAAATGGCGAGATATTTCTAGAATATAATAATCGAATATATTGAAAATTATAACGTAGGTACATAAAAAGTGACACTATCAATCAACAATATCATTAAAGAAACACCTTTTCGAATACAGTCGACTGCAAAGCGTTTTTTTTTTAAGTTTCAGTTGTTTATAAGTACATCAATAATGTTAATATTGAAATACGACTACTTTTATCGTTTCTTTACCTACTAGGTAAAGTAGGATCGTTTTAGCCTGTTGCATAAGTAATAAAAGTGTCTGTTCAGATTTGCCTCATGTAGTCAGCGGTTCTCGAATTAAAAATGTACGGTTTTCTTAATTTGATTAGGGATTTTTTTAATATAATAACTTTGTATTATGTTTTATAATAATTGAATATCATAATGTAAATTGATAAACATTAAGTATGAAATATACAGGGTCATTCACGCAACATGTTGGTTAAAAGTTTCCAAAGTTCTGGTCGTCACTGGTTTCTGCAAACTTGGTATAATGGGTTATGCAAAGCATTCTTTATTTTTTAAGTATTTGCATTCTTCTATCACTTCCGGTTGTACCGGAAGTCGCCATTAAGTTTCTTATTTTAAATAGAAACTGTGCTTTTTGTTTTTTTTTAGAATGTATGTAAAATTCTGGATCGATTTTTATTGGGATACAATTCTCGAAAAAATAGCCGTTTTTGAGATATTTAAAGTTTTTGAAAAATTTTTCATATTACACACGCAATTTCAAAAATTAATGTTGTGGTTAATATTTATGCTGAAAAAACAAAAATTCTTTTTCAGCGTGTACTAAACTCTATTTTTATTTAAGCATAAAATTTGCCAATGTTAATATTGGGTGTTCAAAATTTTGTATTATATTTTTATTTTTATATATTTTATAAATATATCTATAAAAATATATATCTATATAAAACAAAGACTTATTCCTACTTCCCACGCACACCTTCCCAAACCCACCGACGTAGGTTGTCCTCCTGCGGTACAACCAGCCCCGGCTTTCCTCCGCCCCCTGGTCTTTGAAGCCAGGTCTCGACTATTTCGCGGTATCCCCCGTCATGCAATGGGAGATTTCCGTGTTTTTACATTTAAGTGGTAGGTTAGCCCATTTGGCTTTGTCACTACCGGTCAAAGCAATTGTTCGGCGATCTAATGATGGTTGTGTGTGCCGATACTTACTTTCCATTTTCTGCACCAAGTGCAGTCGAGATCGAGCAAGCATCGAATCCTTTCATCCGTCGTCTAATACCCAGTCATTCGTCCAGTCATGTCCTTAATCTACCTTACTTGCTAATCTAATTTTTTTGGTGCTTGCATTCAAGAGCGTCGTGCGGCGTACCTCCGGCTCTCTCGTGCATGCGGTTTTTGTTTTATTTTTTTTTTGTTTTTTTTTGTGGTTAACCCTTTTGTGTTAATTTTTCTATCTACGTCTTAATCTATGGACAGGTATTATCACTATCTGACTCGCTATCCGATTCATCTGAATCTTCATCTGTACGAATAATTAAAGGTCTTACTTCATCAATAACTTGTTCTATTTCATATGACTCTAAATTTTTTTTCAGTATGCTCAATATATTTTCTCCATTGTTCCTCATTGACTTGGTTTAGTACATCTTGCCAGAGTTGTAAAACGCTGGCTTCGTCGGTGGTCTTACATGCATATTTATCATAGTAGTTTTTAGTATGCCCCACACCAGTTCAATTGGATTGTACTGGCAGTGATATGGTGGTAGTCTTAAAACCTCATGACCATATTTTAGTGCCATTTGGCCAACGACAATTTTTTTCTCAGTAATGTGTTCTTTGCACTTATTTAATAATTCAGCTTTTAAAACTAGATGTTCGTGTTCTATATTTTTCTCCGACAGCCACTTTCTTAAGTCTTCTTTTTTCCAGCTGCTTGTGGGAAACTTATCCTCCTATCTGGTGTGATACGATGTATTGTCTAAGACTATTAATGATGGATTTTCCAGATTTTTTAATAATTTTTCCTCAAACCAATGTTCAAAAATATCGGCGTCCATATTTCCGTGATAATCATCAGTTTTTTTTTGTCGAAGAAAATATAAGACTAGCATTGCGAATACGAACAAAACACTCTCAGTGAGATACAAACTTTATTCGATGAAAAATGAAACGAGAAAATAATACAAATCCTTAAATACTAGCCGTCGAGAATTTAAACCACGATTAAAAATTTGTAAAGACTCTAACGGTGAAATTCTACTCTACATGATAAAAACTCAGTTCTTAACAGACGATCACAACATTTCAGCGAACATCTAAATATAAACGATATTGAAGAAGGCTACAAAAAACAACAAATCAACAAAAAGAAAATTAGCAAGGTTAGAAAATCAACAAAATCTACAACATCAACTATATACACAGTGAAGACCCAACAAGAAAAGTGTCAAATGCCGTCCTACAACTCAAAGACAATAAAGCCTCAGAAATCGATGAAATCTGTTCGGAAATGTATAAAAAAGGTGGTGATCAACTTTTTGCAGCAATCCATAAACTAATAGTACTTATATGGCAGAATGAATGGGTACCAGAAGAGTGGCTGAACGGAATAATATGTGCGTTGCATAAAAAGGGTGATCAACTGGAGAGTAAGACGTATAGAGGCATTACTCTGTTTGCATCTGCGTATAAAATCTTCGGCAATGTATTATTTGAAAGACTTAAACATTTTAAAAAGGATATTGTTGGTCAATATCAATGCGGATTTACTGTTGGAAAGTCAACTACACATCAAATTTAAGCACTTAGACAGATTCTAAAAAAGTCACTAAAACATAACATATATACACATGATATAAGGATACAAGATATGATATTGCCACTCACTAAACTCGTACATCTCGCGCATGACGTCACCTTGTGCTAAATTTTCAAAATGTATCCATGCTTGCGGATGAAACGCACTGTTGAAATTCTAATATAATTTAATAGATGTTTTATTTACTATGTGAATTTAAGTTAAGTATTTAAACTAGTATATTGTAGAAAATAACACGTTTCCATGAGAGTAAAGTTTGAAGGGGGAGCCATGGCCGAATGGAGTGGTTATGTAAACTAAAGTTTGATTTTGAGGTTGCAGTCATTAATAGGGCAGGATAAGTAAAACTCTTTTTTTACTTAACTGAACTTACGAGTATCCTTTTTTTTAAAGCAATCTGTGTTTGCATTTCAATAATGAACTATCCTATATGCTTTTGGAACGGCAGAATAGATACCTATTGCTTTAGATATGTCCTCAACTTTCCATTTAAGGCGAGTTTTTGAATTTTCTAATTTTTTTAGGTGCTCCTCACTAAAAATATTTCTAATAAGTTCTTGGCGCTTTTCCAAAAATGCAATATTTTCTTGAAGGCCAAGTATTATTTTGTCCCGAGTATCTTCTTCAGTATTAACCCTCAAAAAAAGTCAGAGTTTAAGTATACAGGACCACATATTCTAGGGATTAAAAACACAGCCTAGTTAAGATAGTATATAATCTGCGCTAGTTAGGTATTTTTAACTACAAACTAACCCAATACTTCGACGAGTAGGTAATTCTTCCAAAACAGCATCCTCGGGGATAAAATTAGAAGCACCAGCCTTCGCACCATTATCAAAACTGTTTCCACTATTGCTACAAAGTTCCATTCTACAAAAACAAGTATTTAGTAATGAAATCATTAGACATAATTATTTACCACTTCAATATAATAAATAACACGTATCTATTTAATAAATCATCCACAAGTCTTTTTTCTTGTCTTTTAAGTTGCCGGTTCCTTCGATCGTATCGATCACTTTTAATAAAGTGCTTAGAGCAAACATGAGCAAATTTAACATTAAAACTATCCTGGTGTTTACACAAATGTTTCCAAACAGCTTGCATTTCCTTGTCTTTTGGAAAGCTATAAAACGCTGTACGACACAACCGTACATTGCACACCTCATATTGCGAAAAATTTAAAGCCTTTAACACTCTCAAAATATTATTTTACTAAATATTGGCTATGGACCGTAAATGTACATAAACATCCAAACACAATATGGCGAAATTTAGCACAAGCTGACGTCACATAAGTCATGCATAAGCCACGCCTACATGCGCGGTATCTTATCTGTTTGTATTTGTATCATGATATATACACATCATCTCTTCATTGACTTTAAAGCAGCCTATGACAGTGTGAAAGAACTGCATTATCTAATGCAATGATAGACTTTGGTATACCACCTTAGTTAGTTAAGTTAACCCAATGCAAAACGTAAGCTCATGCGTTAGAATTGAAGGAGAAAACTCTACATTCTTTGATATTAATAATGGTCTAAGACAGGGGGACGCGTTGGCGTAACTCCTCTTTAATATTGCCTTGGAAATGCAATCAGATAATTAAATATTAGAACGAATGGAACTATTTTTAATAGATCGACGGAAATTCTCGCATTCGCTGACGATATAGTTAAAGTAGGCAGAAGTATAAGAGACATGGTGCAGTGTTTTACAAGGCCTGCGGACGCAGCAAGTGAATTAGAACTTGTGGTAAACGAGGAAAAAACCAATTATATGTTGTTTTCTAAAAACCCTCGAAATATCCAACAGAGTTAATTCAAATTAACAATCATAACAATCATAAGCAAGTCAAAGAATATACATATCTTGGATATTTAGCAAACGCAATAAACACGACAAGCCACGAAATAAAAAAACTCATAGCAATAGCAAACAGAACTGTTCACGGTCTCCAGAAACATGTAAAAAATAAAAATATAAAACGTGCAATAAAACTTAATATATACAAGACCTTAATAAGACCGATTTTAATATATGCGGCTGAAACGTGGACCTTATCTCAAAATGATGAAAGACTTCTTGGTATTTTTGAGAGAAAAAATCTTAAAAAGATTTTTGGGGCCGTAAATGAAAATGGGCTATGGCGTCGTAGATACAATTTTGATTTAGATCAGTTATACACCGATCCAGATATTGTAAAAGTCGTTAAATTGTGGAGACTTAGATGGGCTGGACACATTGCTAGGATGTCAGATCACGAATACACGAAGAGATTAACATTTTCAAAACTAAAGGGGAAAAGAAGCAGAGGACGACCACGAATGAAATGGATTGATGATGTGGAAGAATACCTACAGATTCTTAGGGTTAGGAGATGGAGGGAAGTTGTCAGAAATCGACAGGAATAGCGATTTCTTTGTGAGTTGGCCAAGATCCACAACGGATGGTCAAACCACTTTATTTGGACAGGATAACACTATACTTGGATAATTCTAACTCTATCCGGGTAATTCTGGTATTACCCGATATTCGTGTTTTATTCGCACCACATAGAAATATATACACTATCACAATTCCATTCATTTTTGATACAAGCGTAAATTTGTTGTTTGTTTACTTTACTTGTAAATTGTTCATACTATAGTGGAATATTTTTTATTTTGTAGCGATTTTTTAACTTATCAAAAGTTACAATTTTATTAAAATAAAATTATGTTTCATTCTACTTCAAAATCATCTCCATTCAAGTAAAATAGGAAGTACCATACGGTGAAGTACCTGTAATGGAATTTAGTCATAATCGGATTTTCAATTAATATTTTAAAAGCTTTTAAGATGAAATAAAACTGTTTTACAGACTATTTGACGGGACTGTCGACTTTTAGTAAATTAAGTACCGGAAGTTCCGTGTATTTGTCTTCAGGTACACTCATAAAAATCTTTTGTGTTGACCCATCGGAAATATTATTTTTGTCTTGTTAATACGTTTATAGTCTAGGAGCAATCGAAGCGATGAAAATTTCAATACTTAGAGAGATCCTTTATTACAAAATTTATAAGAAACTATTTTATTTCTAAAAGAAAGTGCAGAAAAGCTAAAGAAACCTGGATGTCAACCAAATGCCTAGAAATAGAACAATTCAGGAAAGATACGACACCTTTAATGTCCATAAAAAAGTAAAAGAAATGACAGGTACAAATAGAAAGAGACAAGAAACAATATTAAGAAATAATAATAACGAGATAATTATAGGTACAAAGGACAAACTGGAGAGATGGAAAAAAATACAGTCACTTGTTTGACACTTTTTGACGATGATAGACCTTGTTACCCACCATCCTCGGATGATCGAATAAATGAAAAAGGTCCAAACATACCAAAAGAAGAAGTTATTTATGCAGTAAAAGCTCAGAACAACGGAAAAACCATCGGTCCAGATAATATCGATGTCGATATAGTTACATTAATTGCAGACAACAAAAGTAAAAGCGTTGAATTACTAACAGCACTAGTCAAATATATATGGCACAGGTAAAATACCATCAGTCTGGCTAAAATCAACATTCGTAACATGACTAAAAAAATCCAATGCCTCACACTGCGATAACTATCGAATATTAAGCATGATGTCTCATGTCCTTCAAAACTTTTCTCAGAATCATTCATACACGAATTTACAAGAAGTATGAGTTTCAGATGATTGACACTCAATTCGTATTTGGAAATGGATTGGGAACACGAGAAGCTCTTTTTGCCTCAAATGTGTTAACACAACGATGCAGACACATGAATGTAGATGCATATGCATGTTTTATTGATTATCGAAAAGCATTCGACTGCGTTCACCAGCAAAATATGATCGACATTCTGAGAACATTTCAGCAGTTTCACTTCAGTACAAATTTTTAATGACACGAATATTCTTGTCATCTGTTCCGATATTTTTCAGTATTTGAATTAATTTTACATGCTGTACTTTATCGAATGCCTTTTCGAAGTCCATAGAACAAGTAAATACATATTTTCTTTGGTGACAGCATTTTGGTAATATAATGTTAAGCGCAAAAAGTGCGTCCCCGGTTACCATAACATTTCTAAAACCAAATTGGGTATCTTCTAGATCTTCTTCGCATTTGCGTCTAATTCTGTTGTGGAGTATTCTTAGGAAAATTTTAAGAGTGTGGGTCATTAGGCTAGTTAATCGATATTCTAAGCATTTTCTTGTATTGTGTTTTTTAGATATTGCGACAAAGATGGATTTTAGCCAAACTTTGGGAATCACTACGGTGTTATATATTGAATTTAAAAGTCTTACTACTACTTTTATGTTATCATGCTCTATTAGTTTCAGCAAATCAGTTGGTGTATCATCTGTACCACAAGCTTTTCTAATTATAGCATTATTTGTAGCGTGTTGTAGCTCGCATTTCATAATTTCCGGGCCGTCAGTACAGTTTTGGTAGAATTCGGCAATATTATTCCTGTCGTCTTCAAACAACTCTGATATATACAACTGTTATTCTTTTTATTATTTAGTGCTCATTTACAATAATTTTGTTATTATTGTCAACGAGTACAGAGGGAACTCGTTTTTTAACATGTTACTCATTTCTTTTAGTTTTTTGTGCACATTAAATAAGTCATGTTTAGATATTACATCCTCCATTTCGTCCTACCTTTCTCTCATCAATTTTTCTTTGGCTAATTTGATCTCTTTTTTTATTCTTCCCTGCAGGTGTCTATATTCTGTTTCATTAGATTTTATCAGTCGACGTTGTTCTATTGACATTGAAGAACTCGAAAAAAGATACGACACGTTTAACATGTATAAAAAAGTAAAAGAAGCGGCTCCTATCTTCAATAAGAAACAAAATGCACTGCTACAAGATGAAAATGGTAAAGTAATATTCGAAGTAGAGGACAAACTTAAAGAATTTGAAAATTACGTCACGAACCTATTCGAAGACGATAGGAGTAGTTCACCTCCCGATATTACTAACTGCGACGGACCCCTAATAACACGCTGTGAGGTTATAAAGGCCATACAATCATCAAAAGATGGCAGAGCGACTGGTCCTGATGAAATTCCAACTGAAATATATAAGCGTCTATAGCAAAAATATATAAGCGAAATATATATGCAAAGGATAGCAATGTTTTAGAGGCTATAACTTCGTTTTTAAATACCATTTATACCAGCGGACAACTACCTAATGGTTGGTCTAACTTACTGTTTATAGCTCTACCTAAGAAGACAACAGCAAAAACCTGTGCTGATTATAGAACCATCAGTTTGTTAAATCACTTATTGAAAATTTTTCTGAAGGTAATACATGGTCGTATCTACAATAAATGTGAGGAATACCTGGATGACACTTAGTTTGGTTTCCGTAACGGATTTGGAACGAGAGAGGCACTGTTTGGAATGAACGTACTTGCTCAAAGATGTCGTGATATATCTGTAGACATATACTGTTGTTTTATTGACTTTCAAAAGGCATTTGTTCGTGTTAAGCACTCTATATTGATCGAAGCTCTAAAAGACATTGGCTTGGACGGCAGAGATGTTCGAATAATTGCAAATTTATATTGGAATCAAACAACATCAGTTTTAGTAGATGGTGTGGAATCACAAGCTCTTAATATTAAAAGAGGAGTACGGCAGGGATGCCTCTTGTCACCCCTGCTTTTTAACGTTTACTCCGAAAGAATTTTCAGAAAAGTACTTTCTGAAAAACAAGAAGGAATACTTGTGAACGGCGAAGTCATCAATAATTTGCGATATGCGGACGATACAGTACTCCTAGCTTCTAGTCAAGAAGATCTGCAAATACTACTTGATAGTGTCGTTGAGAGATGTAGGGAGGCAGGTCTGGATCTTAACATAAGGAAAACCAAAATACTTGTAATAAGTAAACAACAGAATATAAAACCGTCTATATATGTAAATAATACCAAACTTGAGCAAGTTGATAAAATTGTCTACCTTGGACAGCAATTAAATTGTAATGCAGAAAATCAGGGCGAAATTAGATCCAGAATAGAGCAGGCTAGAGCTGCTTTTAGAAGGATGTCCAAGGTGTTATGTAACAGAGACCTAAAATTGGCATTAAGGATCCGCCTACTTCGCTGCTACGTGTTCTCGGTCTTACTTTATGCTGTCGAGTTCTGGACTGTGAATAAAATCGATCTAAATCGCCTTGAGGATTTCGAAATGTGGTGCTATAGAAGAATTTTAAAAGTTTCCTGGCTGGAGAAGATTCATAACTCCACAATACTTGAACGTCTCAGCAAGACCACTGAGATCATAAAAAGCATCAAGCAGAAAAAAAATTGAAATATTTCGGACATGTAATGAGAGGTCCCAAATATAGATTGCTACAAAATATCATGCAAGGAAAAATAGCAGGCAAACGCAGTCCAGGACAAAGAAGAACCTCATGGTTGAAGAACTTGCGAGACTGGTATGGTGTAGATACAAGCATGCTATTTAGGGTGGCAGTGAATAAAATTAAAATAGCTATGATGGTAACCAACGTTCTGAAAGGACATGGTACATGAAGAAGAAGTTGTTCTATTAATTTCAAGATGTCTGTCATTCATTTATTTTTCTTGATTAAGTTTTTTCTATAATCATTGTTTGTGGAGATTTCGTTAACTTGGTTTTTAAATTCACTTCATGGTTCTTCTGGATCTTCTAGTTTTTCTCCGATGATTTTTATTCTATTGTTAAATTATTTTTTAATGTTATGTTTTATGTTTATATCGTCAAAGTTGGGTACATTGGTTTTTGGTTTTTGTCGCTGAATTCGATTTAACCTTAGTTTAATATCTGCTACAATTTCGGAAACGCTCATTTACAAGTATATAGTCTATTTGATTTCTTGAAAACTCCTGGTTATTTCTATCATCAAATGGGGCTTTCCAAGAGTATAGTCGTCGCTTGGGTAATTTATAACAGGTGTTTGCAATGATTATACCGTTTTCTTGACTAAATTCATACAATCTCTATCCTCGATCGTTAGGTTATCCTAGACCATAAGGACCTACAGTCTGACCTCGTTGACCTTCCCCAATTTTTGCATGGAAGTCCCCTATAATATATAAAATTTCGTGTTTATTAAATTTTTGTAAGATGTCTCGGATCTGATCATACAATTTCTCGACTTCATCATCATATTTTCTATCTGCAGTTGGTGCATATATTTGAAGTATATCAGTTTTAAATGGTTGAGAATTTATTTGAAGTAATACTATTCTATCCAAGATTTGTACGAAATTAATCACATATTTACTCAGTTCGGACGTTACTAATATACCTACACCATTTTTGTGATGCAGGTGTTCTGTACTGTTACCGGAATAATATAATACACTTCCGTCCTTTTTATATGATCCTGACTCTAGCCATCTTATTTCATTGATTCCCAGTAAGTGCTATTTGCATTCTTTTCATCTCTTGAATTGCATTGTCAAGTTTCCCAGCCGCAAATAGACTTCTAAGATTCCATGTGCACATTCTAAAACTAGATATCTTTCTTTTTAGGATTTCTTCACGAGGTTTTCGCATGATTACGACCTGAGAGGCTCGCCTGGAAAGCGGAGGCCATATCTTGGCCTCTGCTTTCCATGATTAGTAACGGTTTGCAATTGCAGTGTCAATTCTATGGTGAACTTCCTGTGGTTCCTTTGCCTTCTGCATTCTTATGCCGTTGACCATTGTTTGTTGATTTATCCGCCTTCGGGGCCGATTTCTTAAATCCAGGACAAAATAATGCCCTACCACTCACCAACTCATCCGCCCTAAGCCATTGGTCAGTAAGTGTTGGATTTAATAAACTTGCTCCAAAATTGCATATAATATATCATTTAACTTGGAAATCGTATTATTCGGGGAATCACTGAATTCTGTTCATGTGATTTCCCGTCGGAGACTAGAGTGGTGTTATTTCACGAACGGCGAATTACGTCAGGGATTCACCTGGGCTAAAATATCTTAATACTTTTTTATTCTTACCTCACAAATTTACGAAACGGAAATAATAAAAATCGCACAGAATGAACGTTCATAACCAGAAGTCCTTATTATTCTTCAAACAATTAAAAAACCAATATTTTCAACATCTTATGTGTCCAATACATACAAATTAGAAATGTTTGGAAAGGTTTTCAAAAATCCCGTTCATTCTGACGGCAGACTTAGGTGGTCCATTCTAGGCTAAATATGGTTGTCAAGTTGTTGCGAAATCTAGGAAAATTCTGGCCAAAATTCTAGGGAATTAAAAAAAATCATCTGTCAACCCTGGCAATCATTCGGACGTCAGAGCCTCATTTGTTATCTAGCAGGATGCACCGGATGGCCATAATCAAGATCATCACACGTGCAGGCGAATTTGACATTTGGATAGGACAGGCTATACGTTGCGCATCACTATCCCTTGCATCCCATCAATATATTCTCTAAACTGGAGAAACCTTAAACAGCTAATAATTGGGTACTAAAAGACATCTAGTAGTACCAAAAATAGCATTAATAATTAAAAACTATTTTTTTTTCAGATGTTGATGGTACATCTAACACTTCCTGTTACCTGAATGGTATTTTGATGCCCTGATGCTGCAACAAACTGTATGGGTACGTATTTTTGTACTTAACATATAACTTTCTTAATTAATCTATTTTCCAAAAATTGACAATTGTTCGCTTTCTATTTTCACCCAAACGATTCTACAAATTGAAACATTCGTGGTCAAATAAAGATAATTCGAAAATAACAAGAGTAATTATACTATTTGAACAGAATCTTGGCGGTAACTGTGATTTAAACAAGTACTATCTTAATTTACAATGTTGAGATGTAAAGATTCTGGAGAAAAAATCACTGGAATGTGGTGGGTCTCAACACCCCACGGTTCTGATTATTCAGATAGATCGTGTCGCCCCTTGCAGAGTCATCAGACAGGCTCAACGTTCGCGGTGTAGGCGCAATCATCTGAATAGAAATGCTCTGCTCTGGTGCGAATGAAAAGAATTTTTGAGTCGCTGCGATTTAGTCATTCATGTAGTCTACTCGGATTCTATAGTAGAGATGTAAGAGTAAGTTATTGGTCAATTAGAAGGAACGGGTGTTTAATAAGTACTTGTTATTTTGGAACGTGTTACTTACACATTGAGTAACTAACTGTAATATGTAAGTGTAAAACAGTAATATTTTACAGTAAATAATCTTAACATCACACATAATTAGCAAAAAAACCAAGATACTAATATATGAAACTCTTATTAAACCTGTCCTTACATACGCGTCAGAGATGCGACGAAGACGACTATGATAAAAAGCGACGAAGAACTGTTAGGCCGCTTTGAAAGACGAATACGACACATATACGGAGGAGTACAAAAAAGCGGGATATGGGGCGGGCGCTACAATTTTGAGTTGTATCAATATTATAAAAAATCAAACATCGTCCGGTCTATTAAAATTAATAGACTAAGCTGGCTAGGACATCTTGAAAGAATGGACAATGGTGACCCCCAAAGACAGATATTCTATCAAGAGCCATTAGGAACCAGGAAGAGATGCAGGCCAAGATCTAGATTCAAAACTCAAGTCGAAGATGACTTGAGGAATCTAGGGGTCAGAAATTGGAAAGCCAGGGCGAAACATAGGGGGGAATGTAGACTAATTCTTGAATATGCCAAGATCCACCCAGGGCTGTAAAGCCAAAGATGATGATGAAAACAGTAATGACTTTACAAATACTTAAAGCATAACCAATCTTTTATAATCATCTTCCATAAAACCTTCTGGATCAGGTCCACTGTTAGTGATTGATCAATAATTTTGATATTATCATAATAATTTAACCTTAGTTTCTACTGTCGAAAATAGTTAGACAAGTTTCTCATTGGTCATTTATGTGTGTATTTGATGGTGTTTCTTTGCTTTTCTATCAAAATTTTGCTCTCATGTCCTTTAAGACATAGCGTGTCATGAAACAAGTACGTTCATGATGTATAGTTTGGGTAATATATTATATAGCAGAATGCTAAGATTTAGAGATTTTGATAGTTCGGCTTTAAGATATAGTACGGCGGCTGGTTGTTCTGGTAATTAAATATGTAAATAAAAATATCCTTAAGTATGTATATACCGTTAAATCAGGCCATATCGTATGTGATAAAATTAATTTTGATAATTTTTTACTTACATTTTTCCTTACAAGGACCCTCCCTCTTACCACCTGCTTGCATTGATAACTGATGTAGAGTAGCTTATGTAATTACTCTTCTTATTATTTGAATTATTAATACTAAAAGAACTTAATAAAGAAAGGGTTATTATAATTTGTTTGGATAGTAATAACAACAATTAACAAGAAATTACTTAAAATATTTATAAACTTAATTCATTTTCTCAGTCTTCCGTAGTTTCTGCGTCAGTAACATCACTTTAATAATAAATTTATTTCCACCATTATTGCTTATTTTCCATTAGAAAGCTTTGCAGCTTTTCAGCTTTTTTTAAAGATACAAGATGTATATGGTATCTTAGTGAGTTGCATGAGATAATATGAAGCTTTGTCAAGCATTATTATACTATCTGGCTCCAAGTTTGAGATCTGTGAGTTTTAAACCAATCTTCAATCATATAAGCTTTCATACTCTTGTGGTAGTCAAGGTTAAAATCCTTTTTTTTTTCCACATAATTTTAAAGCATTCGGAACCCATCACTCATTGCCTCCGCAATGTACAATAATTAACGTCATCCTTTTATTTGCATGTATTTTTGATATGCACATGTTTGAACCATCTGTCTATCCTTTTTCAATTGTATCGTGGGTTTCATACTGTTTCCTCTAAATAGTAAATACGCCTACTTTCTTGTCTATATTTAGTCATTAGTTCTAGGTATATATTCCATATATTTACTATTCTTTGGCTTTTAATAACTCTTGTCGTTTATTTATTATTTTAAATAAAATATTTTAGAAAACTTTTAATAAAAGTTTTCTCACAGCAATTCATGTTCCGATCAGTTATTTCCAATTTCTTTCTTAATATTTCTATGGTAGGTATTTCATTGCTTCTGTAGCAATCATGTAACCTCGGAAATCTTTTTTGGGTGGTGCTAGAAAGATAACCAATGGAGACACTGCGGACGGCAGCCAGATGGTTGGTGGAGAGCGAGTCGTGGGTTCGAAACTAGCTTTTGGAACCGGGAATGGATCCAACGGAAGAAATAGGTAAAGATAGGATAAGAGATATTAGAAAAGATACAGAAATAAACAAAAAGATAGATGGGTAAAATTACCAAAGATAAGAGAAGATAGAAACAGGGCGCCACTCAATTTTTTGGGGTTAAGGAGAAAATTAAGAAAACCTTAGAAAAGAAAAGAGATAAGAAAAGATATTTAGGTTCAGAGATCAAACCCAAGGAAAGATACCAACAGTAAATTATCAAATAAATCTGGTCAACGCAATATATAAACAAATAATAAATATATTAAGTATTACACTTACTTACCTACGAAACTTAATCAGCCTGATCTTTCTACAGTTCAAAAGCATAGTAATATTTAAAGATAGTAATTGTTCAGAGCTATTATTTTATTAGGGAACTTGTTAGGAGCCGATAAATAAAATACATGCATAAAACAATAACAATATATTAAACACAAAATTATGATGCTGCTAAATGCAACCCAGGTAATAAAAATACACAACTATGAAATGGTGTTATATATGTATAAAATTAAGCTATAATGTAATAAAATATAGTTTGGCGTATCTCGAGATACCATAGGAAAGATAATGAACAAAAATTATAGGAAATACAAAAGATAGCAAAAATTACTTAACTCTAAATTTACAAAAAAAAAACAAAAAGGTTACAGGAATGAAAACATAAACCAAACCGCACTTGGTTAAGTCAATTAACTATCTCGCACTATTATTTAATAAAAAACTGAGACTTGTATGTTCATAGGTAATATTTATAGAAATTTCTTGAATGGTCCAATTACATTCAAAAATCGGCAATCTACAGGTGAAGATATAGATGATACGTCCAGATAATGGCAGGTGATATGGTAGTATACCATATTACTCGCCCAGATAATTGTAGATAAAGATTACTTACAGTAGATCTTGACGAAGGCAGCTTAATTCACTGAATTTAATACTTTTCTGGTACTAAACACTGAATTTCTTCTTTTTCAAGTGCCGTCTCCATCAATGGAGGTTAGCGGTTATGGTGGCAAACGTTTGTCTATCTTCAGCTGTTCTTAAGAGTTCCTCAAATCCAAGTCCTGTCCACTGAATTTAATAACCATTAAAGGTAGTGTAGAACTATATATAATTTAATATAGTCTAAGGAAAGAAAACTCAAATATGAAGTGTACACACACTTAGAAAATAATTCACAGCGACGATAAAATAAGAAATATCGGAAGCAAAGCGTAACACGAGATATTGGCCTTAAGTCAACAACGGCCCACCAACAAGTAATTTGGTTCCACTAAAAATTTCACCAACTGTCCCTGAAAAAGGAAAAAGAAAATATACCCCCACTCAAGAATGATAGGACAGTTGTATGTGTTTCTCAGAAGGTAAGCCCTTAACGACTATTGGAAAGTTTTTGTTCTTTTTATACAGAGTATTAAGACGGAAGGATTAAAAACCTTTCTTAATTAGGGAATTCCATTTCAGCTTGGTGTCTACAATAATATTTTCCTATCGTAAACACGGGGATTCCTAATCATCGGCGTATCGCACGGGGGTAAAAGGAATTAAAAATAATTTAATATATTAATAATAAAAAAAATATTACAATCATACATTGTGGTTTTCAATAATTCTATAAGTGAAACATCTACAGGTCTTGAAAATTTGTAGTCCCATCACTTCTTGCGATAATGTTAACTGTTTTGTATATAGTTGAAAGTAGAATTTCTGTTAAATCAGAAGTTGCTTATAACGAAGCTTCATCGAAGCTGAATTTCTTATATAGATATTTGTTCACATTGAAACATACTTGCTCTGCATTTAAATGCATTCGAATCTCCTTTACGGTTAATTTTTTCCGTAATTACATTCACACCATCCAGCACTAGCACTGGCACTTTTTACAAAATCAAGTGTTGTTATCGGACACAATATTTGCAATCACATTATCCAACGGTCGCATATGACTATTAAAAATAATACAATTACGGCAAACATTCTACTAACGAATTGTTTCCCAACTGAAACGCTTGTCGTACTAAAAGTACACCCGGAAAGCGTTTTACCATATATGTTACCGCGATTATACAATGGTAGTACGTCATGTAGCTGACAAGAGTGTAAAGTGAGTTTCCAAAGCTTTAAAATTGGAACATATCTTATAGTTCTATCGACTTTAACAAGACACTGGAAGGAAAAACGCCGAACGTCCTAACGTGATTGTTTGGGAAAGTATGTATTTTTGAATTTAATATTTTTTCTCTTACGGTACTGTAATGTGACCTAATTTAGTGCTGTATTCTACAGACCTTTTTAAAATATATTAGTTCCTGTTATTTCGTAAAACTTAAACTGGCTATCTCATTTATCATGTTTGAAGTACGGAGAATTTGGCTTCTCTTTTGTATGCAATAAAAATATACACACAAGTGTAAAGCGTCGTTTTACTGTAGCAATTAACTTTAAACTATCGCCATTCAAAATCGTCCGACAATAGATTGATTTATTGGTACACCCTCTCGGACCACCACTTAGAGGGTGCCTTAGAGCTCTGACCATCTCAACGCACTTTACTTCTTCGTAACACAGTGGACGAAACGCACCACATTGACTGGTTTTGTGTGAATCGCCTCGGCGGCCGTCCCGGGCGTCGGTACCGCGACCAACTCTTCAGCCTGGTACGAGTCCAAAGGGTAAGTCTATGTTCTTTGTATAAACAACGATAATGAGTGGAACCAGTTAATTTCATAATTTACAATTCACAATTGATAGTTGCTATTTTCGCTAATTTTATGAACAAACAAATATTGCATTTTTTCTTTATAATTATTTATCCATTATAATTTAACCAGCGACCTCTCAAGTTTAATCCTAAACAGTGATAAAGGAATTGAAAAATGTAAAAACCATTTTTAATAAAAGGTGGCTACAGCTAATGCAAAACTGCTTCCAACAAATACAGATTCTATCGAAATATTAATCTTAATATCGGCGCACTTAATATCTATTTTTAAGAAAACAACAGAACAATATTTTTGTCTGATCAGTTAATGTTAACGATAAAATAATACGGAATATTGGCCATAGAACTAGATCATATCATAGCGGTTTTACATCAGATAGATCCTGTACAGGTATTTTAGTAATTTTACAACAGACAGCAGAAAAGTTTATATGTGTAAAGAAATTATATGTGGCATTTGTGGGATTAGAACAAGCCTACGAAAATCTTCCTAGATTAAAGTTGAAGTTTGGATTCTGTACAGACATTTTATTAATTTTATCTTGGATATTTCCCTGCATAATCAGTTGGAGCTAGATGTATTTCTCTCCACGTGTAATATGTTCGAGATATTCCAATTTTCTTATTTTAGTTGTACTTAAAATTTCTGTTTCTTTATTTATCTTTCTCAGAACCTCTTTGTTTGTGACGTATTCTGTCCACGACATTTTCAGAATTCTTCTCTACACCCACAGCTCGAATGATTTCAGTTTTTTCATTGATGTCGCATTCAAGGTCCAAAATTCCATTCAATAAAACAAAGTCAAAAAACATAGCATCTCGCTAACCTAACTCTTAGTGCCAATTTTAAATCCCTTGTACATAGCACTCTTCTCATTTTGTTGAAATTTGCTCTATCCTTTTCTATTTTGATTTTGATCTCCTGAATGCAATCATTTGTAGAGTCAATCATTATTCTTAGATATGCATATTTGTCCACTTGATCGACGTTGGTTCCGTTTATTAGAAGATTCTTGTTATTTCTTTGAGTTTTCGATATTCTCATAAATTTCGTCTTCTTGACTTTCATTGTTAGACCGTACTCTTTTCCATACTCCACTATTCTGGTCACCAGTCTCTGAAGATCTTTAATATTTTAGGATAAGATCACAGTGTCGTCCGCATTTCTAATGTTGTTAATGGGAACTCCATTTTACCTTTATTCCAGCTCTTTCACCATCAAGAGCTTTTTTCAGGATATTTTGGAGTAGGCATTAAAAAGAATTATCGCCAATACGCATCCCTGTCTCACTACACGTCTAATTTTAATTTCAGCTTTCATTAACACGTACTTCTGCTCGTTGTTTATAGTATAAATTTGATATGATCCTCAGGTCGTCGTACTTTATCGAATGCTATATTATAGTCACAAGGCAACTTTGTATCAGTATATTAAGTAAAAAAAGAGCTTCACCCGTCCTTAGGCCTTTGCGAAAACCAAATTGTGTATCAATAACGTCTATGTCCAGTTTGTGATATATTCGGTTATGGATGACTTTTAGTAGTAACTTAAGCACATGAGACAGCAAGCTAATGGTGCGTATACACCTGAATGGTGGTAATACACCTGAACTCTAAATTTGATTCAAGATTGTCACTAAAACATCTTTGTGCTTCTCATATACACTGTGTGTTTTTAAGATGAAAAAGACAGCAAATATTTGATTTAACGCAAACAGCGCCTATGTATCTGTTGATACGTATTTCGACCTAATAGGTCTCATCAGAACAGTTATTCATAGGTGTTCTCAACGTGAAAGATCAATATTTTCTGTCTTTTAAGAAGCAACACTAAAATGGCTTCGATATGGACGCAATATCGACATCTGATAATAAATCCGTAAAATAGTTTCGAAACACAATTCAGATTTCTGCTTTATTCTGTGCTTTCTAAAAATTACAAAGCAAAACAGACGTTGATGAAGGTGTTAAAAGAGACATGGGGAATCTAAAATTTGCATTCCACGACATGTCTTTTCAACTAAGCAGAAATCCTTAGCGAATTGGTTTCTTGTACTCGTACAGAGTAGATCCGAATAAAATGAAAAAGAGCAAATATTTGATTTCATGCAAACAGCGCCTATGTATCTGTTGATACGTATTTCAGTTTTTAAGATTTCTATAGGAAGCATGTCAGGTCCAGGGCTTTTCCCAGTCTTCATTGTTTTTAATGCGTGTAATATTTCTTCTTTTGTAATATATGCACCTATTTCTTCTGACGTAAGTTCTATGTTCTATATATGGGTTGAAGAATATATATACTTAGAACAAAAAATAATCCTAAATAGGGAAATTCAAACGGAAGAAATAAAAAGAAGAAGAAAGTTAGCTTGGGCAGCATTCGGTAAACTGAACTATATACTCAGAAATCAACAAATTCAATTACATCTTAGATCTAAAGTTTTTGATGCATGCATTATTCCGATATTAACTTATGCGGCACAAACATGGACAATCACAAAAAAGAATATGAATATACTTAGAGTCACTCAACACGCGATGGAAAGAGCAATGCTAGGTATATCACTTAAGGACAAGAAAACAAACACATGGATAAGACAGAAAACCAAAGTCACCGATGTGGTGTAAAAATCATTAAAGTTGAAATGGGAATACGCTGGACATGTAGCTAGGAGCGATCTAAACAAATGGCACAGATCAATTTTAACCTGGAGACCATACCAACACAAAAGAACAAAAGACCCAGAGGCAGGCCTCCTATGAGATGGATAGATGATCTGAAAAGGACTGCCGGGAAAAATTGGCTACAAGTAGCGTACAATAAAAAACAATGGAAAGGAAGACTTGAAGAGGCTTATGTTCAGATGAGGATGTGAATGGCTAGACGAAGAAGAAGAAGAAGAAGTTCTATGTGCTCCACATCTTCTTTTTCATCATCGAACAATTCGTTGATATATTCTGCCCATCTTTGTACTTTCTCGTCGGTCTGTGTTATAGTAGTCCCGTGTCTATCCAGAAGTGCACGAGTGGGATTTTGTTTTCTTCGTCCTGTCAGTTCTTTAACTTTCTTGTGTACGTTAAACAGATCCTTTATTTTAAAGGTCTTCAATCTCTGCATTTCTCTTCAAAGTATTTTCTTTAGCCTGCTTTATCATCTTACTGATCTCGTGGTTTATCTCTCTGTATTTTTTGTTGCCTTTGTTTTTAAATTGTCTCCGTTCAGCTGAATAACTTGAAAATTCACTCGGAAGTTTTTTAGCCTCGAAATAGTTTTGTGTAGGGTCCCAAAACGCACAAGACGTTTTTTCGTCTTTTTTTGGTGCATCTGTAAATATTGTTCTGAAGCTATTTTCTTGTGGCATTGTAAATTAATTACTATAAAACTGGAAATAAGCCACAATTAAAGCTAAAAATACGTTTATTGACGTTTCAATTTCCACTTCGGAAATCGTTCTCAAAATACAAACAGTAAATTAAACAAATTTTGTTTTTTGTTACATAGTGAAAAATTCTTCTAATAATTTAATTTTGTCTGACTCATTTATATTGACAATTCATACATACATTATCTATTTTAAAGTAGACGACTTTAAAATGATATTGCCAATATTGTTGAGTTGCGCTCCTGGGACGGCTTTACTTATAAGATAGTTCATTCGATTACATGAAATCAACTTTAACTTGAGAATATCCGTCAGAAAAAAATCATAGCATGTAATTCGTCTTTAAAGAGACAAACACATGACATGATGACAGTAAAATTCTCCTGTTAGTAATTCCATAGTAAATTATGAGGGAAAACCAGGAAAAAAACCTCATAATACTATCCCGACATTGTAAGTATTTGTTCGTGAATTTAGTTTACCTTCAACAAACATCAAAATTCTGATTTTATATGTTACGTTATTTAAAAAACATAAATGATGTATCCTCTATATGTTACTGACTTATTAATACTGGTATTTTCTTATTATCAATATTGAAAGAGGAAGTTATTAATAAGAAAATACCAGTATTAGTAAGTCAGTAACATATAGAGGATACATCATTTATGTTTTTTAAATAACGTAACATAGAAAATCAGAATTTTGATGTTTGTTGAAGGTAAACTAAATTCACGAACAAATACTTACAATGTCGGGATAGTATTATGAGGTTTTTTTCCTGGTTTTCCCTCATAATTTACTATGGACTCACTAACAGGAGAATTTATTTTACTGTCATCATGTCATGTGTTTGTCTTTTTAAAGACGAATTACATGCTATGATTTTTTTTCTGACGGATATTCTCAAGTTAAAGTTGATTTCATGTAATCGAATGAACTATCTTATAAGTAAAGTCGTCCCAGGAGCGCAACTCAACAATATTGGTAATATCATTTTAAAGTCGTCTACTTTAAAATGGATAATGTATGTCTGAATTGTCAATATAAATGAGTCAGATAAAATTAAATTATTAGAAGAATTTTTCACTATATAACAAAAAACAAAATTTGTTTAATTTACTGTTTGTATTTTGAGAACGATTTCCGAAGTGGAAATTGAAACGTCAATAAACGTATTTTTATCTTTAATTGTGGCTTATTTTCATCTGTAAATATGATATGATAATTTTTAAAATCATTTTCTCTCTGAATTAAATAAAATCTCATTTCTCAACGAGTTGCAATATAGTCTCTTTAGATTAGCAATGTTAAAAATATACCTAAGATGATTGTTGAACTGAAGATGTAGCTGGTGAATTAAAATTATTATAGTCCTTAAAAAATCATATTATTTGGACTCGTATTGGAATCATTTCGGCCACCT
Organism: Diabrotica balteata; assembly: GCA_918026665.1. Lineage (NCBI taxonomy): Eukaryota > Metazoa > Arthropoda > Insecta > Coleoptera > Chrysomelidae > Diabrotica > Diabrotica balteata. Next base: position 164,830,621 of record OU898276.1, on the reverse strand, counting down.
CTAATCGCTAGCCTCTAGTGAATGACCGTCCTTTCGCGTTTTATTTTCATTCGGCAGTCACTCACGAGCTGTTTAAATCACGCAATTTGACACCCGATACTTTTTATTGTCTTGCACTTTTTCACGTATTGTTGTAGTTATGCGCTTATTCTTTTTGTCGTACTATACATTTTGAAAAATTTATGGGTTGTAGAGACGGCTTCGGTATTATTGTTAGCGCTAGTGTTTTATGCTCAGGTCATATATCTCGGCTTGTATCTGGTGTCGGTAGATGATATAGGAAGATGTAAATCAGTTTTGAGGACGGTTGTATAAAATCATCATAAATGACGACATTTACGTATCTATATTTTACATTGTGACATAAAAAAATTAATAGAAAAATTATTTAGAGATACACTTTTGTAAAAGTTGTAGCTGTTTGCACTTGAAAATCAGAAAGTATACAGAAAACCAAGACTTCTTCTTCTTCTTCACTGGCTTTATAACTCGTGGTGAGTCTTCGCTGCATCCACTATCGCCCTCCATCCTCTACGATCTTGTGCTTCTATTTTCCATTGTTGTACCCCAATTCTAGATCGGCTTCAACATCATCCTTCCATTTTTTTCTCGATCGCCTACTGATCTTTTACCAACTGGTCTTTCAAAAAACACTGTCTTTAACACTCTGTATTCCTCGGATCGGACCTGCCCATCTAATTCGGTTTGCCTTGATATGTCTAACTATGTTTTCAGTTACATACAGAGTCACCAATTCAATTGCGGGCCAAATATTATTCTGAGAACCTTTCTTTCAAATACTGGAAGCTTATTGATTTCCCGCTAGTTGAGAGTCCATTTTCACTGCCATATGTAATATTTGGGCGGATAATCGACTTGTATAGTGTTAATTTAGATTTCCTTTTTAGCAGCTTCGATCTTAATAATGTTGAAAGGGAGTAGGCTCTATTTCCCGCAGCTATCCTTGCTGAGACCTCTTTTTCTATGTGGTTGTCAGCTGTGATTATCGCCCCTCAGGTATTTAAACTCCTTAACTACTTCGAAGTTGTGATCATTAATACTGATTATTCTACCTCTCTCTTGGTTTTGGATTTTTAGTTACCACCATGTATTTCGTCTTTTTTTCATTTGCATCAAATTTGCGTTAATTCAACTAATTTTCTTGGTATTCTTATTTGCTATCCACAATTTGCGCTTTTTATGGAATCATATGCTTATTGGAAATCTATGAAAATTTGGTACACATCGCGGTTGAACTCCCAGATTGTTTCTAATATTTGTCGGATGGTAAATATCTGATCTGATCTGATCTGATAGAAAACTAAGACACAAAACATTTATTTTAAACTACAATTCAAATTTTAACATACCGGGTGGCCAAACGAAAATGAAATATCACATTTTTTAATGAAACACGGCCTTATCAAAAACTGCGACATTTTTGAAAAACCCAGTAAAAGGTCAATTTTTGATTTAAGGGGACACATTTTTCCGATATTTTTGATTATATTGTTTTCACTCCTAAGTCAGGGTAGAAAGAAGAAAATGATACAAAGTAAACCATCATTATGGGAGATTTCAACGCAAAATTAGGTAAAAAAGAAGAAAGGGGATGCATGGTTATGGCACACAAAATGAAAGAAGAGAAAAATTATATAACTTCTTAGAACAACAAAATTTATATGCCATGAACACACTTCAAGAAACCAGCAAACCCAAAATGGACATGGATATCTCCCGATAAAAAGACGAAAAACGAGATCGATTACTTCTTGTATGGGAACAAAGCCATTTTTGAAGATATAACTGCTCTCAATCGATTCACAACTGGCAGCGATCATTGCGTTTTACGATCAAGGATTCATATTAAACAGACGAAACCCAGAAATCTTAAGAAAAGAAATTGTAGAACATTATTAACAAGAATATTCCGACATGAACACAATTAATAAAGAAATGCAACGAAAGCTCTTGACAGCAGGACTGACTGTTGCAAAGAAAATGAAAAATAAAGAAGACAGAATAAGTGATGAAACAAAACGGTTGATGGAAAAGAGACACATATTTCTATGCGAAGGTAGGCGAAACACCAATGGTTTCAGATAATTGAATAAACAAATAAAGAAGGGAGTAAAGAAAGATTTAAGAATCTATAATGAAAACAAGGTAGAAAGAATAATAGAAACGAACCGAGAACTTAGGAAAGTCTATAATAATCGCATTGAAGGATACAGATGGAGAAGAAATAAGAGAAAAGAACGAAATCCTAAAAGTTACTCAAACGTTTTACCGTTATTTATATTCCTCAAACAAGAACCCAGATAACACTGCAAAGGAAGATCTTAAGAGAAAGATAACGAATAGCAACTCAGAAATACTTCCTAACGAGAATCCTTCGAAATAAAATACGCTATGGCACAACTAAAGAACAATTAAGGTACGATTCCGAACACGACCGCAAACTTCAAACTTCAAACCGCAGACCCCAGACCGCAGCGATAGACCTACTGGTTCATTCATATGATTTCTTATGAGCTGTATGTCGAGTAGGGCGGCACTGTTGCCACCGCAAGTAGAACGTCGCCACCGCAGACCGCAGGACTGCACCAGAACCAGTAGTGTCGCCGACAGTCGCCGAGTGACAACACGTATTTTTGCTGTTTCCAAATTGACTGAAAAGTGAAAAGAATTAAATATCTTTTGAAAATGAGTTTTTCAAATGAAGAAGATGAGATTTTTGATGAGTATTGAATAACTTCCTTCAAATTGTCTATTTTTAAATAGAAACCTAGTTGGCTTCGTTTTTCTTTTATAATGCAAAAGTAAAAGATCGTCGTCATCTTCTTCTTCTATCAAAATATATAACATTAATTCATCGTTGTTCATTGCGTCTGACACCCTACTTATACGACTTTTAATATTATACTATTATAATTTCCCATTGTGCAATGCTGTTGTCGCTGTTTTTTAGATGCAGTGCAGTTCTGCTCGGAAAAGGTTTGACCGCAGACGACACTGTCACTACAGTCTGCGGTTCGCGGTCTGCAGTCTGCAGCCACTTTCGGAATTTAACATTGAGGCTCCGGGCTTAGATGGAATACTTGTAGAAATGTTAAAGGAGGGGATTGAAATTATTATCGAAGAATTCAAACATTTTTTCAACGAATGTCTTCACAGAGGGGAAGTCACAGATAATTGGAATGAAAGTTTGACAATACTTCTCTTCAAAAAAAGAGACAGGGGAGATTGAGTAGGCCAATCTCAATGCTGGCCCAAATGTACAAACTGTTTATGAGAGTCATATCTAACAGGTTAACGTCGATAACTATAACTATCAACCGCAAGAGCAGGCAGGATTTCGAAAGGGTTACAGTACAGCGGATCATCTTGTTACCGTCAGACCGCTAATATAGAAAGTCAATGCATATCATGTGAATTTATATATTGGCTTCGTTAATTATGAAAAGGCATTCGATTCATAGAACTTTGGGCAATAGATAGAGCTATGAATAACTGCAGGATAGACTCCCGAAACAAAATGCTCACACATGATATTTACAAGAAAGTTACAATGAAAACACAAAAAGATACAAATAGAGTTCGCCAGGGAGATGTAATCTCACCAAAGCTTTTCATACTTGGAGTGGAAGACGTGTTCAAAGACATTAACTGGATATATAAAGGAATAATTGTTAATGGTAGAAAACTGAGTCATTTGAGATACGCTTATGACATTGTAATATTCGCTACAAGTTTCGAAGAACTACAGACCTACGGATCATGATGACGCAACTATTTCAAGCTTCGAAAAAAGTAGATCTTAAGCTGAACTAGGAAAAAACAAAAATAATGCCAAATACATTGAACATTTGAGAAATAACGTAGAACGACATAAATTTAGAACCAGTAAGCGAATACATTTACCTGAGACAGATAATGAAAGTTGGCAAAGAAAATCAAACTGCCAAAATTACCAGAAGAATAAGGTTAACATGGGCAGGATTTGGAAAACTGAGTTAAATCTTGAAAAGCACTAAAGTAGAATAATATTTGAAAAACAGAATTTACGATCAGTGTATCCTCCCTATACTTACATATGGTTCACAGACGTGGACACTTACCAAGTCTAATATGGAGAAAAAGTAAAAGCACAAAGAGCGATGGAAACATCTATGCTCGGTATGAGACTTATAGACAAAAAAGCAAACAAATAGATTAGAAGCAAAACCAAAGTAAAAGACACAGGAGAACATGCTGCCAAATTAAAATTGAGCTCCGCAGGACACAATGACCGAGTAAAGGATAAAAGATGGAACCACGAAATACAACAATGGAGACCATGGTTAGGAAAGAGAAGCACAACTGGAAGCAAGTGGCACAAAATAGAAAACACTGGATTGATTTGGAGGAAGGCCTATGTCCAAAGTTGGATTACTTAAGGCTGAAAAAGAAGAAGTCAAAGTAATTATTTATCATTTTGTAATGACAACAAGGGTCAAATAAAGGTCAAAAGATACAGTCTGAAAGCCCTTGCAATTCCCTATGTGTTAGTATTCTTCAAAATTCCAAAGCATCTGTGGAGTGATTCGTAAGCATTCGTTGACAATTTGTTGTCGTAAATCTTCTAATGATACGGATGGTGTATGGATTTTATTTTTTAATTTTCTCCACAAAAAAAACTTAGCAGAGACTATTCTGGTGATCGAATAGGCCATTTAATCCTTGGAAATCTTGGTCTAAATATTTACGAACAAGTAAAATATTAATATCGGTCAAAGCAGAATTAAGTACTTCTTCTTAGGGTACCTGTCCGTTACGAACGTTGGCGATAATTCTGGCTATGATGACTTTGTTGGTTGCTATACGAAATAGCTGTGTTGAGGTCTTTCTATCCCATGCTGTCAGGTTAGCAAGCCAGGATATTCTTCTTGGAGCCCTGGGGTCCTGGGGCCCTTTTTCCTTTAATTTTACCTTGCAAAATGCAATGAAGTAGCTCGTATATGCTTTTATTTCTCATTATATGTCCTAAGTACTGCAGATTACGCCAATTCACGATATTGACCAAATCCGCGGTTGTGTCCATCCTCCGCTTGTATCTTATATCTTCAGGATTCTTCTGTATAACCATCGCTCAAAAACCTGAAGTTTTGATAGAGTTTGCGCCTTGAATGTCCACGTTTCTACTCCGTACAGAAGCACTGAGTACACGTAACATTTAAGGAGCCTTATTTTTGTTTCTAGGGTGAGGTCATGATTCTTGAACACAGAGCTTATAGTGAAGAATGCACTTTTTGCCTTTCCGTTGCGACATTTAATCTCTTGGGTATTGTCCAGTTGTATTGTGAGACATGTTCCGATCTCATTTGGTTCGCATACAGATTTGCTCCAGTTATGTTTTCCTTAATGATGCTTATTATCTTCGTTTTGCTGGTGTTTATAGCCAGTCCATATGTTCTACTTGTTTTCGTTATTTTGTTCATTAAGTTTTGCAGGCCTTCTATGGTATTGGAAAACACTATTGTATCATCTGCATACCGCGGGTTATTGAGCTTGAAATTAGGTGGGCATGGCGATTGTAAGATTTTCAAACTTGTTCCTAGATTGGCCAAACTGCACCATGCCAGTCAAATAGTGATGAATAATTTAGTTTCAGAATTTTTTTTTATTACTAACTAAACAATATTTATTGTTTATTGTTGAAAAAAATCTTTAAGTGCAGGTTTATTATTGCAATATCACAACTCACGAAAACATTGTAGAAACAAGGGAGTAGGTTGTGTATTAGACTATGATGTCTTAAAAATATATTTTTATGACTTCGACATTTTTGGCCCGTCGCTACCTCATCGAGTATCACATTCTCTATAATATCTACATTTATTACAATTTCTAATTTTAGATACCTAATATATGATTTTTCTAAGTAACACATACGAAGGTCTAAAATATGATTTTATATCTCACATAACTTATCGCTTACGCATAATTAATGGATTTTTTATAGCTACAGTAAATTATCTCTACCACTATTTATATTAAAACACAAAAATTTATGTCTCCCCAAAAGATCACAAGAAGAATTCTTTAACATTTTCACAGTAAATAGCGGCTTCTTTGATTTATGTTTTGGATTTTGGGAGTGAAGATCTTTTAAAACCTATCCTCGACGAAACCTTTACTATTTTAATAAATTATTAGCTATACAGTATGTCCTACGAAAATAGAACTCAAAATTTTATTTACATAACTTACTAGTTTACTGTTAAATACCACTGTTAAATACCACTACTGTTAAATACCACTACTGTTAAGTACCATGTTAAATATAAGCCTCAGAGACAAAATTCCTAACACCGAAATACGTCGAAGAACTAAAGTAACCGACATCATGGGAAAAATAGCGACATTGAGATGGCAATGGGTAGCACATGTAGCAAGACAAGACACCAACAGATGGTCTCATAAAGTGACATTCTGGAGACCTCGAGAAACAAAAAGAAGCGGGGGAAGACCTAAAAAGAGATGGATAGACGATATAACTGCTGTAGCTGGAAAGCAGTGGATGAGAATTGCAAAAGATAGGGAAGCGTTGAAAGCAATTGGAGGAGGCCTATGTCCAACATTGGATAAATGAAGGCTGAAGAAGAAGACTAGTTTACTCATAACAATAATATATAGATCCAGTACCATGGTGGAATAAGGACTGCGAAGTAATAGCAAAGCAATACGGCAAAGTAAAAAAGCTCTAAATAGGTTTAAACGGCACAAAACTCAAGAAATTAAAATAGAATTCAAACGGTTAAAACCTTCTTCATAAGACACTGCTAAAACTCTTGCTTCCACCTTTGAACAACATTCCTTTAGCGAAAAGTACGACATCAATTTTAGGGGCTACAAGCTAAAAAAAACAAACCATCTTTTCTCTAGAAGAATCCCACGAAAACCCCCTATCTCAACCTCTTACTATTATAGAACTAAATAACTTCTTACAAAATATGAAAAACTTAAGTCCAGGACCCGACAATATTCCTGTTGTATTTCTAAAGCATTTATCAATCTTAGTAAAACAACATCTAATGACAATTTTCAATCAAATTTAGCAACAACGACAATATCCGTCTATATGGGCAAAAGCCACAATTTTGCCGTTTTTAAAATCCAGAAAACCTCGACTTGATCCGGAATCATACAGATCCATCTCTCTAATATGTGCCATAGCTATATTAACGGAGAAAATAGTCAGTGCCCGACTTATGTGGACACTGGAAAAATCTCATTTCTTCTTACCAGAGCAAAACGGCTTCAGACGTAACTGGTCAGCAATTGACAATATCGTAGACTTTTAAAATGATGTCCAAGAAGCGTTAGCAATGAATCAAATGTGCATAGCTTAGATCTAAAGAAAGCCTTTAATATGTGTTGGAGATTCAACATCATAAAAAAATTGCACGCATTCAATATTAGACGACACTGCTTAGCCTATATCGAAAATTTGTTAAAAGACTTTTCTTTCCAAGTAAGAGTTAATAACGTTTACTCTGATTTTTATACTGCAGAAAACGGTACCCCACAAGGCTTAGTACTTAGCCCTACCCTATTTCTAGTTGCCATAAACAACATATAAAACAAATTACATAAACCTCTCAAAGCTCGCCTCTATGCTGACAATTTAGTGGCGTACATTAAAGGAGCACAAAAAGAATCTATGTACAGACATTTTAAACCCAACTAGATGAATGGACAGCTAGTACAGGCTTTGTATTCTCCGTTACAAAGACAACTGGTATGGTGTTTACAAAAAAAATTATCCATTTCACCAGTCCTTTATCTTCACAACAGCATCATTTCCTTCCAAAACTCCGGGAAATTCCTTGGTATGTGGCTGGATCTAAAACTTTCCTGGAAAAAGCTTCTACAACACTTGGCGCTAACATGCAACAGACTCAATTTGCTTAAAACCGTATTAAATCGTTTCTGGGGTTCCGACTTCTCTACACTACTCCTTCTGTCGTCTTCTTCTTCAAGTGCCATCTCCGTGACGGAGGTCGGCAATCATCATAGCTATTCGGACTTTTGTGCCGTCTGCTTTGAAAAGTTCATTTAATGTACATCCGTACCACTCTCGCAGGTTGCGCAGCCATGACATTCTATGTCTCCATATGCCTATTTTTTCTTGGATCTTTCCCTGCATAATCAGTTGCAGCAAGGTGTATTCTCTTCACGTGTAATATGTCCAAGATATTCCAATTTTCTTGTTTTAATTATATTTAAAATTTCTATTTCTACTCCTTCTGTATAAAACACTAATTAAATCTAAACTCGATTACGGTTCAACAGTTTATGCCTCCGCAATCAAGAGTACCCTAAAACCGTTAAATACAATCCACAATGCCGCACTTCGGATCGTTCACTTATAAAAAGCTTATATTCCGAACCTGGAGAACCATTATTGCAGTATAGATGGGCACTTTTTAACACTTTCATACGCTTCTTCTGTAGCTGCTAATAAGGATCATCCACTCTTCGAAAATACTTTTTCTAAAAATAATCTTGACTTTCTCTTTAATAAACCTAGTACTCGAAAACCTTATTAAACACAACTAAGATCAATTCTGAATAATTTTGACACAACAATTTCAGATGTACTTTACTGTAATATCCAACATCCGACTCCATGGTTAATAATCATCCCAAATTGCAACACTTTTCTAATCGAATTCTCCAAAAAATGCAATAACAACATACTAATCAAAAACAAACCAAACGAGATTCTTGAATGAGACTACCTTAACTGCACAAACATCTCTACCGATACCTCTAAATATAATGATGGCATTGGTTGTGCATTTGTTACTCCAACGTCTACTTTTAAATTTAAACTACCGCCTAGCTCAAATGTTTCACCGCTGAACTGTTTGCTTTGTACCGTGGCCTAAAACATACAAATCTCTCAAGAATTTCAAAACCTCTGTTTCTTACCGACTCGCTCAGCTCTCTTCTTGCAATACAGCATCTGTATCCTAAACAGTCCTTGGAGCAACTAATAAAAACTGAACTAAAAATCGCCCAAGAGAACCACATAACTCCTAAATTTATATGGATCCCATCGCATATAGGAATTATCGGCAATGAAGAAGCAGACAGTAGTGCTCGTGAAGCAGCAACAAGTGTTGTTTAACAGATAGAATATTACCACAGTGTGTACACATAGATGAATCTTGGGAATTCATTAAATGTTTATGAGTTAGTCTTGCATGACCGATTCTAACTGAGCGAATTAAGATTTTATTTTTTCGTGTCAGGGAAGGAAACTCAAGCTTTTTTACGGTGGGATGGATATCATGAAGTTTGGAAGGGATTTTATTCCAGTGATCTTGCCAAGACATTTGGATGATATTTTAAAATACGAGTGTAAATCTGTATGTAATTGTATATTTTCAGTCTACATATTAGAAGATGCTTGTTTTGCAAAGAGGTCGGCTAGTTCGTTACCAGGGATTCCTACATGAGACGAAATCCAGATCATGGTTGTGGATACTCCCAGTAAGATTAAACTTTCGAAAGAGTATTGAATAGCTTGAACCAACGGATGTACCGTATACATACTTTTGAGAGAGTAAATAGACGCTAAAGAGTCTGTTCATATTGTTACTTTTTTATATTCTGCTGATGGTAAGTTGTAGTTTGATTAAATCTGTGTTTAATGTTACAGCACATCCAACAACTGTAGAACTCTTAGAAGCATCTGTGTATACAATTTGGTCAAATCTGTTGTTAGCAATTAATTATTTAAAGGTTTGTCTTAGAAATTGTGGACTTGTCTGATGCTTTATCATAAGTAGTTAACGAGAGATTGAAATTAATTTATTCCAGGGAGGTTTAGGTGACATTAATATTGGAGTTGTGGCTGCAATATCGATGTTACTCAGATGTGGTGAGATATACTGGTGTATAGATTGAACTTAAATAGGGGATGGAGAGTTTAAAAGGTCATTACTTACTAAGAATCGAGACGAATATTTTAACAAGAGTTGCCGATGACGTAGCCAGATGGGAAGTTGATTAGCTTCTCTGTATAAACTTTCTGCGGGGCTGGACCTGCAGGCTCCAAGGAAGATTCGAAGTGCAGTGTTGTGTACAAAATTAAGAAGTTTTAAATCTGATGGGCTAGCTGACATATAAATGAAACTGCAGTAGTCTACTTTCAAACGAATAAGACATCTATAAATCTGAAGTAAGAATTCTTTATTTGCTCCCCAATGATGATTGAACAGAGTTTTTAATATGTTAATATTTGTTATGCTGTCACTTTTGAGGTCTTTTAAATGGCATTTCTAAGTAAGTTTACCGTCAAATGTGAGTTCTGCAATCCATATACTCTTTACTACTGGTAGACAAGTACCATTTATGGTAATTTTAGGATATATAGTACTGGCGATCCTGCGAGAAAACTGATTTTTATCTTCTCAACAAAAAAGTTAAATCCACCTACTGAAGTCCAATCAAGCAATTGGTCAGTAAAATTCTGAAGCAGTTTGCAAGTGGCAACAGTGTCTTCGTCCAAAAATCTTTTCAAGCCATAATTATTTTTTACCATTAGATTTATTTCATCGGCTTCAGTTATCATAATAACCCTTAATACGTCTTGCAAAATTAAACATATGTCTTGCAAACTTAAATTACAAGCAGTCACGGAGGTTTTGTGAATTTATAATAGGATCATATTACCTTATTCATCGTATTTACCTTGTTTGTTACCAATATTTTCCTTTACTATTGAATAAAATCCGTTAACCTAGGCATGCCTACATCATTGAAGACATGTTACAAAATCCAAATAGGAAGAAATATCTAGTTTCTTCTTGATTAAAACACATTCTAGGCGCGGAATGACCATAATTTCTTCAACTATCTATGCTGCAATCAATTTCCTCTTGCAAAATCATCTAATTTCACTAAAAAGTAAGCAATCCAACACCTACAGACTATTGCTTTCACGATTAATTCAACAAAAATCGGCAAACGGCGGCAAAAATGACCGTCCACACTCAATTACATATAAATAATAGCCACTATTCTACTTACAATTACAAAATAATCCTGTAAATGATTTTAATATTGCGTGAAATTGATAATTACTGTAATGGTACTATGAGATACTGAAAAAGAAGCAGGAATGGAAGTATAGTCGTTATGCTAACTGAACATATTGATCAGGATAAGAAGAAAAGTGAACTGACACGAGCCAATTCTAATTCGTAATGCTCTGTATATACGGGGGCTGTTTGAAAAGTTAAGTCGAATATTGATACAGTTCAAATTAAAATTGTGAAATTTGTGACATTTTTGGAAAATTTGTGACAATTTTCAACCTGCAACTGGTTAACTGCCACGTATATCCAATTGGGTGGATACGAGTACCCCTCGCTGGTGCCAAGATAAAGCCTTGTGAACTGCTCAGAGGACTAACGATCTCTTTTCGATTTTTGAGGTTTCGGGATTGGGATAATATATGATAAAACTTTGGAAAGTAATGCTGTATCCACATTTGGTTAAGAACATTAAGTAGGTATGTTCTACCGTTTGTGCTTAGTATTTGGAGAAAAATTAGTGGTATATTATCTGGACCCCGAGAAGAAAAAGAGTTTTTTATGCCAAACAATGCATCATCCAGTTCTTCTGGTGAAGTTGAAGAGTTCATGTAGTCATCCGTGTTCTCTGTGATCATTATCCCCTTCTTTTCATTTCTAAATTCAAATTGAAGAAAACTTGGAGATTAGTTGTTAGTGCTGGAATTTTGTTCGTAAAGGTCTGCAAAAATTTTTATGATTTGTTATGTTGAAGTAATTCATTATGTTCAAGAAGATCATTATGTTTTAACGGACTAATTTGGGCGTTTTGCTGTTTTGGGGATAGTTTACAAATTGTTCCCCATAATGCAGACAGGGGAGTACAGTTGAGTAGGGATGCCATGAAAAATTTCCAGTTTTGTTTTTTGGTTTGCTTAATCTGATATCGAGATTCAGCTCTTAGTTTTTTATACTCTATTTGATTTTGTGTGGTAGGACGTCGTCTGAATTTGTTAAAAGCTCCTTTTTTAAAGTTTTGGTTTTTCCGACTGCTTTGTGCCCTGCTTCTAGTAGTACCTCAGATAATTCTAGTTTGGTTGAAGATATATTTGAGGCACTAGAGTCAGTGAGATCAGCTAAGACTTGGACATTAAAAAAATGTAATTTAAAAAGAATCGAGGCCTTCGAACTCTGGTTATACCGCAGAGTATTGAAAATATCATGAACTGATAGAATTACAAATAAAGAAGTACTGGAGAGGGTTGGTAAAGAAAACAGAACTAATCACCACTATACAAACCAGAAAACTGGAATACCTAGGCCACGTGATGAGGGGACCAAAATATGAAATTTTGAGACTGATAATACAGTCTCAAAGAGGCCAACAGATAAAGATCTGTTGGCCGAAGGCAGAACTCATGGTTAAAGAATCTACGTGATTGGTACCAATGCAGATCGATTGATTTGTTTAGAGCAGCAAGTTCTAAAATAAAAATAGCCATTATGATTGCCAACCTCCGTAGGGAGACGGCACTCTAAGAAGAAGAAGTCAGTGAGATATGGGAGTTGGGATGGGCTTCCCAATTTAAAAATGTTTAGATGATCGGATCGTACACGCTTAGGTCGATAACTGAGGATTCTCCTGTTTGTATATTAAATCTCGTGGGTTCCCCTGTATTCAAGATGTTTATATTGTTTTTGTTAAGTAATTGTTCCAACACTTTTCCTTTTAATGATCGAAATTTGGATTTCTATTATGAGCTATATCTATTAAAATCTCTTAAGAGTATACAAGGAGATGGAATATGTTGAAGTAGTTTCTCAATTACAGCAATTAAAAAATTTTCACTTGTTGGAATATAAATGGTGCATATTGAGATTTTTATATCACTTTGCTGTGTTTGTGATTCCAACAACTTTTAAGGATGTATTTAAAGGTATTAGTTCCGCTTCGTACATTTGGTTTATATTGATTGCTACTCCACCACTTGCTTTAACTCTATTGGTCCTGTTTCAATAAAAGCATTTAAAATCTCTTAACCGAGCATGGCAAGAACCTTTGAAATGAGTTTTTTTGAAGGCAAATAAGTGATGGCGTTTCTTGAGCAATTGACTTTTGCAACATTTCGCAACGGGTGTAGTACCCGTTTAGGTTCCACTGTATTATAGTTAAGTACTTAAGGTTTCTTGAGAGTTTGAGAATTCGCTGTTCATTATTGCAGATGTTCTGAATTGATAGAGCTGATGGCGTATTTTTTTTAATGTATCTGATTTTTGTTTTCAACTTTTTGCGTTTTGTAGTGTCTAGATGCTTAAGGAAACCTGGTATATTGTCTGTATAGGTTGTAATGGTTACGTTTCAGCGTGAATGGATTTTTCCGGTTTTATTTTCTTAGGTTTGGGTTTTTGAAATATGGGTTGTTTTTGGAGGTCCATATGCGGCTGTGTAGACTCTGACATTTCTCGTTTAATGGAAACCGTTAGAGTTTTTTGGGCTACCGTTTCAGATATTTTTATTGATTACGTATTCTCTTTATTTTGAATTTACAATGACATTTAGATTAACTGAAGATGTGCTTATGTTTTGATAAGAAGTATTATTAGACACTAGAGTATTGGCGGCCTCTGTGCATTGGGTGAAATTTTCTAATGAAGTTGGCTTGTTATGTGGTAGAAATGGGCATACTGCAGCTAAGTAACCTGATTGTTTACAAGAAAAACATTCAAGGTTGTCGATTGCTAAGAAAATTCTGTATGATGTATTGTCGAAATTTATTATGATAAACTGTTACATAATGTTACATTGTTTTCTAAAGGAGTAATATACGTTTGTCGACGAAAACTAAGTATATGACTAAATTCTGGGCTAGACGTGTTTATTTTAAGAAAGTTCATAAAAGATTTAGACCTAGCTTTATTAGCTCTGCTTCTAATGTGGTATGCTGGGGCATACATTGGATAAAACAATTCTTTGATATGGAGTGATTAATTTGTGGGCAGTAAAAACTTGATTGTTGATTTTAATTGAAAAACAATTTTTTTAAAATTATCTATCAGTTCTTTTGAGAAGTAAATGCATATTCTATTTGCGAAATTCCTGAGGCAAAAATAATATCTTTAGGACTTACAATACTACTCAAGGCTATTGGACAATCTTCAATTTTTACATCCTAAATAGAAGTAAATAAGATGGCTTGCTGTTTATCAGGAAATTTTGATAATGTTTAATTTTTTGTTGTAATTAATACATATGATCGGGAATTGTATTGGGTTGAAATACTAGATATGGAAAGGTTCAGAGGAGGGTTAGGGACATGATTCCCCGGATTTTCGATATCCATTATTTGAACGCCACATTAATAATTTAAGTTGTGGATGAGTGCGGTCCTGTTCACCTGAAAAACTTGTTTTGGTATCTTAACTTATCAAGGCTTCGAAAAATGATGGGCGTTTTTGGATTGACAATAAATTAGTGCTTAAATATAATAATATGTAAACAAACTTTGTTTATTTACTGATTTTTGCAGATTTCACCGTTGATCTTAGAGTCTCACACTGTTTTTATTCAATAACAACTAATTAACTAAATACTTAATGTGTTTTACTTTTTTAAAATCGATAGCTTAGGAACTCGTATTAAATACGTCTGTTCACCTTGCTGTCTCGATGCGAACAATACCAATCTTAAGCACGACAAAAATGCGACTTACCTTCTTGCTTTACCAGACTAGACAATTTCGGATTTCTGCAGATAATGATTAGTAGATTTTGCTATTCTAGGTGTTCTAGACCTTACTTCATCTTCACGTATGTCTTCTATCGTTATCACTTTGGTTAGTGTCATTTATCTCTTCACCACGTTCGAAACTTTCTGAGCCACGAGATTTTACGTCTTCCTAATCTACTTTTGCCTTTTAATTTTTCTGTGTATTCTATTCCCTAATGGTTCGTATCTTTTCCCCTCTCATGATATGCGCCAATTATTCCAACTTCCTGATATTTATGGAATTTAAAACTTCGATCCGTCCATGATATTTTCAGATTACGCCGGTAACACCACATTTCAAATGTTTTCATGTTTTTAATGTTGCATTATTTTTCTCATTCTGTTAAAAGTTGCCCCACAATTTCAATGCGACGTCTTGTTTGTTTGGTTTGAGCAGTATCTTCTACCAGTATTCGCTCTGATGTTCTTCTATTTTACTGCTAACCACCGGTGATATTATTGTTTCTCTTCTTTTAATTTTTTGAGTTAATTGTTCTACCAGATTTTTTTGTTCTTTTACCGGATATAGCTTAGAACGTAGATAAAACAAATAACACAAAAAGCTATGAATAAAGTGGTACAATAGGCGGTATTGTAGACTAGCGCAAAGCTTTATACTATGTTTCTTTAATTTTAAATTTTAGAAAATTATGAAACATTTTAAAAATGAAAACCACAGGAAAATAACTTCATAAGTTGCAATCATTGCAATGATTTTTTACCATATAACAACTTTATTTTATTATCAGACATTATAGGAATCAACAGTATATAATATTATTAGTGCTTAATAAGTTGTTTCTGATTACAATAATAATATTAAAATGAGTGGAGGTTAGCATGTTGTGCGTGATACAAAAAGAGAAACGAGAAAAACTAGGATTTAACTATTCACAAGAGCGAGCCAAGCAGTTTTTAAATCAATAAAGGAGGAATGTACTGATAACGTGGTATATTGCTTTGATCTACAACAGGTCCAAAATCTCCTAAAAGCGCCTATTAACGAAGCATTCTAAGCTCAGCAACTGTCGTTTTATGCATTTCGTGTGAGAGATATTTTCACAAAACTCCTGTTTTTTATACATGGCTTGAGCATGAAGCAGGAAGAGGTGTGGTAGATATAAGTTCCGCGATGACTGACTTTATAAAAAGACTAATTTTGACCCAGATATTAATATCATAAATTTGATTTCGGATGGATGTGGGGATCAGAATAAAAATTTCCTACATGGTACATGCACTCACCTTATGGCTTTTAAATATTGCCCCAAAAACTATTAAAACAATTACGATGACTTTTCCTATTCGTGGACATTCGATTATGCCAGCTGATCGAGTTTTGGACAAGTTGAGCTAGACTTACGTGTCACCAGACAAATATTATGAATTCTATTCTAAGAAAGGACAAGTACGTAAGCTGGGCTCTGATTGGATTTTGTATGACATAAAACATGCAGCACTTTCACTCAAAAAAATTATAGGTATCAGTGAAGCCAAAAGAATAATCATAACTTGAATCAAACAAACTACTGGAGAACGTAAAATCTTGTATAAAGCAGAGGTATTGTATAGAAATGATAACTCTTGCTAAAAAGTTTTTAAGTTTAATTCAACCACAGAATAATTTAAGTAACATAGTACTGCCGGAATTGCCAATGAAGCATGCTGTTAAAAAGAAAAAACTGGATAGCTTATCAAAATTTTTAGTTAGTTTATCAGGCAAATAATGGGCATTAGATCCAATTTTGAAAGAGCAGTATCGTGAAAATATAATTGAAAGAGACCAAACCTGCGATCAATGTAAAGATGGAGAAAAATATTGCTGTCTTCTGGAGGACGACATACATGTCATGATTTTTTTACAATATTGCATTACAAACACGCAGAAATGTATTTTCATTTCATATTTTTATTTAATCATTACTACAAAAACTACATTTCTTTAAATGACAAAACTACATTTTGTCATTTAAAGATAACCAAATGGCGTTTTGTCCATCAATTTTTTTTAACGAATAAACTTAATGAAATTTATAAAAAGGATAAATTGATAATAAAAAAGTACATTTATTCATATTTTGTGTTTTTATTTTATCTTTATTAATAATTGGGTAGCAGTTTTTCTCACTTCCTGGAAAATGTTAAAAATGGACAAAGTTCTATATGAAAGTCTGCAACCTTTCTGGTGGCGGTTTAGACGTCAGTCAATTCCATACGATTACGCGTCCCCTCTCTGTCCTTGTCTCAGGTTTATAACCTTTATAAGATAAATGACAGATGACAGACACAGAATATACTGAAAATGATATAGAAATAAAAAATTAAATCGAGTCGATGTCAACAAGGCATAATTAAAGACACGGATTTTTCTTTCCCTGTTGCCGCAATTTAAAGGGCTTACAATCTTATATACATTATATAGTATAGAATAGTACATTAAAATTATTAACGGTGGTCATAAAAGATAAAATCGAGGAAAAAGCGAACATGGCAGATGAACAACACGGCTTCCGAAAAAACCGGAGCACTATAGACGCAATTTTTATTATCAGACAAATAATAGAGAAGTCTATTGAATATGGAAAACCAGCATACATGTGCGTTGTAGATTTTAAAAAGTGCTTTTGACAGGGTGAAGCGAAATGGCATCTTAAATTTATTACAAGCTGAACAAATAGACCATCAGATAATAAAAACAATTAATGAAATTAACAGAACAACAAGACCAGAGTTATAAACCCAAGTCTGAATAAGAGGGCATTATAATGGTTGGTTTGTCTATCAGAACTTTAAAGTCTTGTACGCAAAAAGGAAATTTTGGTAGCTGTAATATATAAGATTGAAATGAATTCGTATAGATAAAAGAATCTGCAAGAAGAGGAGACTTTTTTATTCTCCAATAAGGATTTGTTAAATTTTCTGTCTAAATAAACCTATTTTGTGAACCATAGTTGTATTAAACGATCTGTATGTTATTAGACGTTTGTTGGCTAACATTTGCCTACGTATGTGTAAAGGTGGTTACTGGGCTTCTGCTAGAACTGCTTGGTTTGGTGAAGACATCATAGCTCCTAGACAAATTTTTATTGATTTATATTGTATTCTGTCAAGAGTTAATAGATTTGTTTTGCATGTTGAACCATAAAGAATACAACTGTAATCCAGAATGGATCGTATGTAGGATCTATAAAACATTAAAGAGATATTTTGATCTGCATTCCATCTTTTTTTAGAAACGAAACGCAGAAGCTTAATTCCACGCTCGCACTTTTGTTTTACGTACTTTATATGGCTGGACCACAAAAGTTTTTTTTATCTAGGATCATGCTTAGATACTTATACTCTTCTGCTAAGGGGAAATTATAATCACCTATCTAGCATTTGCCTGTGACTTTTTGTCTACGTCTAGCGAAACATACAATCGAAGATTTTTCTTGTGATATACTAAAACCCATTTGTTTCACCCACTTATCTATGTTACTAAAGCTAAGTTTTAGATTCATAGGATTTATGGCTGCTGTATAAACATATATCGTCTGCATATTGAATTATTTTGCATTTTTCATCCAACAAACCATGCAGATCTGCAGTATAAATATTAAATAATAAAGGACTTAGAATTGAGCCTTGTGGGAGACCGTTATATAATATTCTTGGACCGCGTAATACATTTCTATGGTCCCGTAAGTATATTTTTCTATTCACATACAAATTTATTATATTTACAGATAATCTTTTAAAAAAATCATGAATGTGTTGCTTGTGTGAGTCCATATCAAATAGGTAAAGAAATAATAATAAGACTTACTCACAATCAATTTAATTTAACAATCTGACGACCGGTTTCGCTTTCTATAATTTGCAAAGCATCTTCAGGTCGAGATACAAAGTTAAACTAATGCTGCAATAAAATAAACCCAATTAGGGTGGTGTCTCATAAAGATAAAATAAACAAATAAATAAATTAGTTCATACAAATTATAGTAATTATGCCAATATTACATGTCTGTGGTTTTCAAAATGAATAATTTGAATATATAAAAGTAGTAACAGACAAGGTAAGGCCACAATTGGTATAAAGTAGCAATCTTATGTTGTAATAAATTAATAAATGAGCAAATAAATAAAACAAACAAACAAACATTACTTACATGCCGGTACTCTATTAATTGATGGATGGTAGGTCATGGTTGCAAAAATCATGTATTGTTGATTGGAGAACTTTAATGAGCTATTGCAGTTGTTTTGACAATAAACGGGAAGTTCTTGAGGAGAACAGATTTGATCCAATGAATTAGAGATAGGTATATTGTTGTTGTTTGTCAGATGAAAGTGATGTTCTTTACTATTGTATTAATTAAATTATTTACACTTATAACAGAGATATATTTTTGGAATGTGTGTTATTTATTGAGTATTTATGTAATGAAGGAGACAGTTTTGTGACAATGAATAAGAGTAGCTTATTCATTGTCTCCTTCATTACATAAATACTCAATAAATAACACACATTCCAAAAATATATCTCTGTTATAAGTGTAAATAATTTAATTAATACAATAGTAAAGAACATCACTTTCATCTGACAAACAACAACAATATACCTATCTCTAATTCATTGGATCAAATCTGTTCTCCTCAAGAACTTCCCGTTTATTGTCAAAACAACTGCAATAGCTCATTAAAGTTCTCCAATCAACAATACATGATTTTTGCAACCATGACCTACCATCCATCAATTAATAGAGTACCGGCATGTAAGTAAGTTTGTTTTGTTTTGTTTTATTTATTTGCTCATTTATTAATTTATTACAACAAAATATTGCTACTTTATACCAATTGTGGGCCTTACCTTGTCTGTTACTACCTTTTATATATTCAAATTATTCATTTTGAAAACCACAGACATGTAATATTGGCATAATTACTATAATTTGTATGAACTAATTTATTTATTTGTTTATTTTATCTTTATGAGACACCACCCTAATTGGGTTTATTTTATTGCAGCATTAGTTTAACTTTGTATCTCGACCTGAAGATGCTTTGCAAATTATAGAAAGCGAAACCGGTCGTCAGATTGTTAAATTAAATTGATTGTGAGTAAGTCTTATTATTATTTCTTTACCTATTAGATAATCTTTTATCAATACCACACGCCACCATTTTTGAATATAATATATCCAAATTAATCACGTCATATGCACCCTTATCTAGAAACAAACATAGCATAAATTCGTTTTTTGAGAAACAGAGTTGAATATCCGTAACTAAATGTATGAGAGCATCAATGGTACTTCGACCTCTACGAAATCCATACTGTGAGTAGAGAAAAACTGAACTATTTTTAATAAAATGTTCTAATCTTAATTTTGTAAGCCTTTCAAAGGATTTTGTCACACATGATAATAAAGAAATGGGTCTATAAGATGATGGAAGTTTTGGGTTTAAGTTAAATTTGAGTAAAGGGCATATGAAAATATTTTTAAAGTATCGCTATATTCTTGTTTCAACCACCAACTATTAAAGATTTGTAAGAGAACATCTTTGGCTTTTGACGGCAATTTGTCCAATATCTTATAAGTAAAACCGTCTAAACCGGGGGCTGTATTTCTGCTTTTTTTTTAGTGCGAAATCTAGTTCTGAAGGAGTAAAAAGTTTTGACATGGAATCTATACTAGTATTAAAACGAAAAATTTCTTTAATCCTACCAACATTACCAGAGGCAGATGAAGGTGCAAGTTGGCCTAACATCTGTTTAATGAGATTTTCAGAAAGTTGAGGTTTTTTGTTGTACTGATAGTTATTGGAAATTGATCTGACGGTTGACCATATTTTTGAGAGAGGTATGCTTTTGTTTAGACTATTTAAAAAAAATTATTTAACTACTTTTTTTTCTTTGTTTTAAATAATCGTCTGGTTTGGACTGCTATATTTTTATAATTGATATAATTATTATGATTACTTTGGGTTCGATACGGTTTCAAGGCTTCTGATCGTTTTTTTATTATGAATGTACATTCCTCATCCCACCAATAAGGCCTTGGCGTTGAAGAAGTAAAAGGTTTTTTATGGGCATAGATTTGGAAGCAGCTAGAGAGATATTCTGATAGAGTAAGTCTGAAAGAAGACAATCTTATAGGAATACAAATGTTTGTTTGTTTTTTTCAAATGCTCATATTCAGTCTTTGATAGTTTCACATAGTTGAATAGCAGAAGAATGTTCAACATAATGCTATAGTACGGTTCTGTGGCTCTTGCAAACAAGAACTTTCTCAATGAAATCTCTGGTAAGCACCATTCCAATTAATAAAATTGATTACGTATAGCTACATTTTCTGTGGTTATCCGTTAGATGCCACAACGTCGTCGATGATGATTGTACTAATTGGCCGATCCAGTGAGCCAGATATGTTTGTTGGTTTACGTGATTTCTGAAATGAATTCATTTATTTACGGTGTGAATGTTGAATTTCTTCGACTTAATTAAAACGCTGTACCGGTGATTTTAATGAGCTGGGTTATTAGGAGTAGTTTACTACAATGATGAGACGAGTGTATGTGCAAGAAATGTGATGCTATTAAGTCGTTAGGGAATTATGTAGAATACGTCAAGAAAATGCGGCAATAAATGGCACAAAAACTAGATACTGGTAACTAGAGAAACATAGTAAGAATAAAAACCTATTAAAAACTATATAAGTAATCGAATTAAGTAAAGTAATAAATAAAGTTAGGAAGTAATTGGGTGTTTATAATAGAGTATAAATTAAAAAAATAATACAAAGATAGCAATTCATCAGTTATACAAGATAAATCACTTCAACGGTTTGCAGTGAAATTGTAAAACTTTTAAAGTAGTTGTCACTGTCAGTTTTTATATGATAAAGTCTACATATTAAAATTAATTTAAAATATGTGGTACCCAATATATTGATATGATATTATTTTGCTAAATGTCAACACAAAAGAGTAAGGATATGCAACCAAAGTTTACAGAAAACCAACCCACATACCAATAGAGGAGCATACATGCAAAAACAGATAAATCCAGTTTTTAAATTTTTTAACCTGAATATGGATTCATATCAATGTAGTAGCCCTCTCTGTTTCTAGAATATAAAATTCCAACAAAAACCGATATTTTGCCTTTAAAATGATGTACAAAGTTGACCAGGTCGAGCAAATGCCGATAAATCCAAATTTCAAATAAAACCCGATATATCCTTTAATAATTAATTCGCAATCTATGATGTAAATCCATTATATCGAACGTACTTATAGCAGGGTTCTTTGTGCTGTTTTGGGATTCGTTTATAGCAGTAGCATAAACAAAGAAGTATACTTCTTTGCCTATGGTAGTACTTTGTAAATTAAAAACGAGAGGACTGTGTTACCATAATCACGTTTTCGGAATTAAGTGGGAAAGGATTAAGAGGTTATGTTATGTTGTTTATGAATTACGTATTAAGCAGTTGTTTAACATAATTGTATTAAGTTTTAACAATGGAAACAAATGTGTTGGAAATTAGTATAGGAAATAAGAAAAAAAAAGAAAA
Source organism: Diabrotica balteata (assembly GCA_918026665.1). Taxonomy (NCBI): domain Eukaryota; kingdom Metazoa; phylum Arthropoda; class Insecta; order Coleoptera; family Chrysomelidae; genus Diabrotica; species Diabrotica balteata. The sequence continues at coordinate 164,808,227 of OU898276.1, read as the reverse complement.
GTGAGACCAAGAAACAGAAATTGCATAAGCAAAGATAACATGTAAAAAATAAATTAAGATTTTTGTTTAAATTAGTTACCTAACCCATTCTTCTTTATGTGCCGTCTTCTACCGAAGGTTGGCGACCATCATACGATAGGTTTCTCTGTTTTGTGCCGCATGAATTATGTTCGCAGCTACTGGTATTTGAAACCACTCTCTCAAGTTTCTCAGCCAGGATTTCTTCTTTTACCCAAGCCTCTTCTACCTTCAATCTTGCCTTCCACGATAAGCTGTAGCAGACTGTACTTATCATTACGGAACACGTGGCCCAGGTATGACGCTTTCCTTCTTTAACAGTTGTTAACAATTCCACCTCTTTACCCATTCGTCTTAATACCTCTGTGTTGGTCACTCTGTCTGTCCAAGGTATTTCTCAAGTAGTGCGTCGATACAGCCACATTTCTAGAGCCGCTAACTTCTTTATAGTTGCTGCTGTTAACGTCCACCCTTCTACGCCGTAAAGTAGCGTAGAGAGTACGTAGCATTTCGTGGCGCACCATCGGAGGTTAATGCTTAGGTTGCGGTTGCTTAAGAGCTGTCTCCATTTTGATGAATTTGGATCTTGCACCTAACCCATTGCCAGGCATTTTTCTTGAAATGTGTGAATCTAAAACAATATCGCATAAACTATCGTTGCTAAAACACTGTCAGACGGAAAATATACCAAAAGAAAATCGGGGTAAACTACAAGGAAGAGAAAGTCATTCTAATAAAAAGACAGCAAGACGAATTTATTTGGCCGCTGATCCAAGAATAAAGAAATTACGTGGCATATACCTTATTTAATTCGACCCTGAAACATAATGTAAACTTTTCGAATGTTTTAACATTGGGTTTTTCTACTCCAACATCAGATGTATGCACACAATGTACTAGATTTAAAAATTCAAAATTAGAACGGGAAAAATACCGGGGTAAAAAAAGAAAGTTTGCTAAAGGAAACTCCTTAAAATTCTATTACATTCTTCGTTGATACGCAACCAGGTGCAACCTTTGCAAAAAACACCTATTAATGATGCGTTTTATGCACAGCAGATTAGCATGTATGATTTTTGATGCGTTGATGGCCAGTTCCAAACCTCCAACTTTTTTTACGTGGACTGAAGGTGAGACAGGTAGGGGAATAATTGAAATAGATTCTGCACTTCTAAATTATTTGGCTTCTTAAGAGTATAATATTATCACACTTCGCTCTTTTTGGATGGATGCGGAGGACAAAACAAAAACTTCCCATATTATTCATTTCTGTACTTCTGGCTTAGATTTAAAGCTCCAGTTCAAATAGCAGAAATATTACTTGTTTTTCCAGTCAGAGGCTATTCGTATTGTGCAAGTAGACAGGGTATTTAGGAGAGTAGAAAATCTTCTAGAAAAAAAGCCACAATTCTCTTTAGAGAGAAATAGGAAGATATTTACAAAGAAATTGGAGTTGTTAATTGGATATTGGAGATTGTTTTAATATGAAAAAGTTGTGCTGGAAAAAGTGAAAGCGCTAGCTGATACAAAAAAGATTGTATTAAAAAATTTAACAATGGCCAAAAATATATAAAAATACGTATCACATCAAACTATTTCTTTACCAGTGGGTTGGAAAATTTAGAAAAACTTTTGAAACCAAAATTTTCAGATATTGAATTGACCATTTCAGAAAAGAATTGACTCGGGGTATTCCTGAAAAGGAAAAAAAAAACTATAAACACTTATTAAATCAACAGTTCGATAAAAATTTGAAAAAATATTACAAGAACTTGACTGGTACGTTGGAATTGCTTAATGGCAAAAGTTCAAATGAAAAGTATAAGAAGGAAAGGATGGGGAGATATTGTGCCTGCCTGGGAGAGGAACCAACGCTTCAAATTTGATTTTACTTTGGTTCAAATTTGTTAAATACTTATAATTAAAATAAATTTTTATACATTCTAGTTTGCTTATTTTCTTTTAATAATAAACAAAAAATATATGCTCTTTCAAAGATCTTTCAGGCAAAAACCAATGAATTTCTGTTTTCAAGCAAAACCCGATAAATAAAAAAAATCAAAATAAAATCAGAAAAAAAAGATAATACATACCTATATTAAAATTCTGGAATTTTATTACATGACTTCTTACTATTTATTTCCAAATGATGTTTCTTTAAATTGTTATGGGATTTTGCTGTACAAGTGTTGGCTTTTATCTCCAAATTTGAAAAAGTGGATTTATCGGTTTTTGCATGTATGCTTCTCAGTAGATATTTAAATTACCACCCAATAGAAATATGCTTTATTGTCACTGAAAATTGTACAGTTTTATGAACAAAGCTTACAAAGTACGAAAAGAACAATAATTAACAGTTACTGAAACTACATAAATCGTCAATATCACAAAATAAACAATCCATTGCAAAATATAAATAAATTGCAAAGTCTATAGCGGGATAAGATGGTCAAAAGTGCCTCCTCACAGATCAGCACCAAGTTTTTTCTTCTAAATTTTTAGCTTCCCAGAGGCAATCTTCTTCTTTTTGTGCCACTCTATCGGAGATTGGAAATCATTCAATGGCTATTCTGACCTGTTTACGGCTGACCTAAAGAGTTCATTAGTGGTGCAGCCAAACCACTCTCTCAAATTCCGCAACCATGACATTCTTCTACGGCCTGGATTCCGTTTTCCTTCTATTTTTCCCTGCATTATATTTTGAAGTAATGCGTATTTATGTCCTCTCATCAGGTGACCAAAATATTCGAGTTTTCTTCGCTTTAGCGTTAACAAAATCTCTGGGTCTTTTCCTATTCTTCGTATTACTTCACAGTTTGTTATTCTTTCAACCCAACTAATCTTCAGCATTCGACGGTAGCACCACATCTCGAAACTTTCAATATTTTTCATGTTGTTCTGTTTGAGAGTCCAGGCCTCTACACCGTATAATAGCGTGTTAAATACATAGCCTCTCAGCATTCTTAATCGTAGAGAGATGCTTATATTTCTGTTGCAGAAGAATTTTCTCATCTTTATGAAGGTGGCCCTGGCAATTTCGATACGTCTTTTTATTTCACTGTTTTGGTCTCCAGTTTCGTTTATTAAAGTTCCCAAGTATTTGTAACTTGATACTTTTTCAACTTCAGTGCCGTTTATACTAATATACGCTGGTTGTGTCATGTTTTTACTGAAGACCATATACTTGGTTTTTTTAATATTGATATTTATACAATAATTGTTGCAAGCAATATTTATGTCTGTAAGTAATCTTTGTAATTCTTCTACTGTTCTTGCAACTAGTACAGTGTCGTCCGCGTATCGAATATTATTTACAAATCTCTCCATTAATTAACGATTCCTCCGTTTGCTTGTAAAAGGGCTTCCTGACAGATGCTTTCACTATATACATTAAATAACAGAGGTGACAAAATAGCAACCCTGTCGTACTCCTCTACGTATTTCTATTGCTTGTGATGTTTCAGTTTCTATTTTGATGTCAGCTTTCTGATTCCAATATAGATTGAGAATTATTCGCAGATCTTTATTACCTATGTCTTTCCTTTCAAGAATCTGTCTAAGCTTATCATGGCGTACTCTGTCAAACGCTTTTTTAAAAATCGATAAGACACGTATGTACCTCCTGATTAACGTCTAGGCATCTTGTGTGTGAGAACAATTCAAACCGAAGAGAGCTTCTCGAGCACCAAGCCCTTTTCTGAACCCCTTCTGTGTATTACTAATATCTGATACCAACTTTTGATAAACTCGGTTTGTGGATGATTTTAGAAATATCTTTAGTAGGTGGCTCATTAAAGATATTGTTCGATGTTTTGAACATTTTTTAGCATTAGATTCTTTGGCAGTGTAACGAATGTAGACAACAACCACTCTTGAGGTATAATGCCAGTATTGTATATTGTATTAAATAAGTGCAATATTTATACCTATTGATTCATCATTCAAGAGCTTTAGCAATTCGGTAGGGAACCTCATCCGGTCCATTTGCCTTCCCAGTTTTGGAATTTTTAAGTGCAATTTCTACTTCACATTTTAGAATTTCCAGGTCCCGTTCGCCATATATCAGAACAATGTTTATTACTGTTGTCCTCAAAATAATTCTCTTATGATTCACTCCATCTATTAATTTTCTCTGTTAAATCTATAATAATCTTTCCATCCTTTGTTCTTAAGCAAACTTATTTGTGAGTCTTCTTTGGGTTCCTGTAATTTCTCTTACTTTTTTTATGTTTATTGAACGTTTCGTAACTTTCTTTCATAGTTTTCCATTTACACATTGTTCTGTAATCCATGATTCTTTGGCATTTCTTATTCTTTGCTTTAGTTTTTTATCCATCTCTTTGATTATTTTCTCTGCATTGTTCTTCATTTTACGTCTTTTACCCATTAGTTTCTAGAATTGTCTGGTGTCATCCACACCTTATGTTTCTTTGCAGATTTGTTAGGTGTTTCTTTCCCGTAGTTCTTATTATAGTATTTATATACTTAAGTTTTTCATCTATGTTTTGTCTGTTCTGCGGATTTGGCTTTTCTGCTACACTGAGGCTGGTGTTTATTTCTCTCGCACTGTTTTGTCGTAGATGTTCATTTTTAAGCTGGCTTAAGTCTAATGCTGTAATGATGGCTTTTCTTATTTTCTTTGGTCTAGCTTCTATCACAGATACTACTGGATTATGATCCGAACCGATATCAGCTCCAGGGAAAGTTTAGTAGATTTTACGGCAATTACGGTATCTTTTTGTCACACAATATGTAATTATTTGGTTTCTGACCACTTTTTCTTGTGTATGTCGAGGTGAACGTCCACGTATTATAGTCGCTTGGGGTAGTTTAAAGAATGTATTAGTTATTATTAAATCTTCGCTTTGACAAACCTGAACTAAACGATCACCCCTTTCATTTCTATTACCTAAGCCATATTCACGACATTTCTCCAACTTTACCTGACCTACCTTGGCGTTCAGACTCGCCCATTGCTATGTTAATGTGTTGTCTCTTTGTTGTTCCCATCACCATCTTCTAAGATATTATAGAATTATTCTATTCCTCTTCGTCTTTGTCTGCTATAGGAGCGTACACTTGTACGATGTTTATCATGTTCTTCTTATCTTTTAATTGTATTAACATCACGCGCTCTGAGAATGGAGTAAAGTTTATACAGCATCTTTCCATTTTTTTGAGATGATGACTCCTACTCCGTATCGGATGGATTTTGGTGTCACTTCCGGCATAATAAAACATACCTTGATTATTTGTGGGACATTTGCCGTTTCCTGGCCATTGTGTATCGCTCATGCCTAATATGTCTATACCAAACGATCCATTTCCCAACACGACGTTATCTAATTTTCCCGAAGAGAATAATGCTCCTTACATTCAGCTGTAGCAATTTTTATGGTAGTCTTTTTCTTTTTACAAGGGTTCGCTGGTTTACGACCGAGAAAGTCTTGTACTATCTATTTCTCTTTCTCTGCCGGATCTTGGTATCCGATGTCCATGCATCAGTACTTTTCCTTTGCATGTCTACCATGATGATTACTACTAGGTGTTACTCTATGAGTCTTTAATGCAGTGGTTCCCCGTTGCTTCTGCATCATTATGCCGTTGACCATTCTGTAGGGTTCATCCGCCTTCAAGATCGATTTCTCGGTCTCAGACAAAAAAGTGCCCTAATACTTACCAACTCATCCGCCGAAGAGCCGTTGGTCAGTAAGTGTGGGATTGCTTATACCGGCAATCGCTCGGTGAAATGTTTTCGCCATATCTGGCTACCCTCACTTAGTTTAGCCTGCAGACCAATGCAGTTTCCGGGGTGTGGCACGTGGAGCCATAAGTGAGAGTTAGTTGCTTTATGAGGACCAGTTATCAAAGAACCATCTCCGTCTATGACGCTCGATGTGGTCGTTCCGATAAAAGGTGCTACCTCTATAATTCAACCCTACACCCCTTAGGGGGTGTAGGGTTGAATAGGCAATAGAACCTCTTAAATCTAAAAAAGAAGCTTTTTTCGACTTTATTTTTTTCTGGACGCAATTTTGCTTTAAAAAATCTGAAAAAATTCTATTTTCTTACGGGCTATGAATCATCATTGTTAAAATAAAAATTTTAACTACAAAATCTCGAACTGCGAAAAAATCGTGTTTTTCTAATATTTTTCCACTTTATTGGCTCATAACCTTAAAATCTAGTAGCTAAATGATCGAATTTCCGCGTATTTTTGATCGCACCCTTCAATGATGTTATACCAACTTGTTTTTTTTTCTTGGGTAGTCAATACTTGAAAAAACCTGTTTTTAAGCATTATTTCTATTTTTGACTCTATAAATAAAGAGTTAAATGGGGACTTTTACAATAGAAATTTGATAATGTGAAAGAAAATATGTTGAAAATGTTCAATTGCCAACTGAGTTATGAGATTATGTGCAAATAAATGAATACAAAAAACAGTTTTTTTCATTTTTCGATGCTTTCTGCTCAGAAGTTGAAAATTCTGCCTTGACCATTCAAAGAACGAAAATAAAATACATAAAAAATTACTATTTAAAAGTTAACCAAAATTATTAAATAACCTAAAAAAATTATTGAAAATTTCAATGACTTTTCTAGGCTTAATTTTCAGTATAAAAATTTGAAAAAGAAAATCAGGCTATTTTTTAATCAAAAGATACACCTTTATAAATTTTTTCAGATTTTTAAAAGTAAAATTGCGTCGAGAAAAAAAAAGTCAAAAACAAAACTTTTTTTTTTGATTTTAGAGGTTTCTAATGGCCCCGGGAAGCTAAAAACTTGTACGAAGTCATTGTTTTATATGCTTTATACAAAGCAAAAGTAGCGCTGCTGATCGGTGAGGGAGCACTTTTGACCATATTATCCCTATATACCTTTTTTCATAGTTAGCATCAGTTGAAGTTGCTGTATAAAGCTACTGAAATTTCTTAGTTATTCGTTATGAAACTCTTCTTCTGAGTAATATGGTCTTTCAGATAGACAGGCTTTTATCAATTTACAGAACTTGGGAGAGATGATGCAGATTTAAGTTGTAAAGGAAGATGGTTGTATAGTTTTTTTTTGCCGAATATAATATAGATTTCTTTACTAATATTCTTCACTAATAAAAATCACAGGATGAATTTTCTGGTGGAGGAGTCATTTCAACTATTGAAAGAAAAAAGAAACAAACTAGAAACTTCTAAACTAAAAACATAAAAAAATTCATCTGTGTTATAGCTAAAGAAACGAATATTAATCAGAAACATGATAAAGTTGTCATCACTAAAATAATTTGAGGTTTCTGGTTCTACAGAACATGTCTTATTTAAAAAAAAAAAAATTGTTTTGAAGAGACAACAGAATAGTAGTTTTGGTGACTTTCCCTTGATTTTTGCAGGTGAATAATTCTTTCCGAAGAGAAAAAGGACCTAAAAGCAGCAAGATCAGCTTCCACCTTGGTTGGACCAATTCCATAGGCATCATTAAATTCTAAAAGGATTTATCGTAGATTTTGAGTCTTAGTGTGTAGATCTTGTACTGAAGCAGGTTGATCGTGTAGAAAAGTAAGATGTAGCTTAATGGCTTTCAAGATATCCTGTTCAATATTGCTGGAAGTTATTGACTGTTCGAGTTATTGGTTAATCTAACTAGTGCTGTATCCTTGAAGTATCCTTCTTAATGAAGTTAATATGAGAATGGAAAACATTCTTAGATTTGCAAATGTTAATGGGCTGTTTGTTCAGAATATGAAGATTCTATAGATAATTTAATGTTAAGACTAGGTAGCCAAAATTCCTTATTAAATAATAAGTCAATGGTGGTTTTAGATTTTATGCCTATTTTGAATGAGGAGTTACTCGTTTTGTCGGCCTCAATCTGAATAACTTTTATTCTTGAAGAATTTTTTAATGACTAGAGCACCTACCTCCCTTTAAGAGTTTAAAAAAGCTATAAACAATTAACGAGTTTGCCTTATTTTGCTGTTTTTGAAAGCAACAAAATTATGTAAAAATTTAGAATACACTAGTTTAAAGGTTTTTCTATATCTTTACATATAAAATATTTATATTTAAGTATAAGTAAAATACCTTTTGGTATAAACCTGCGTCTCTTTATTGTGAATCATCCTGTATTAGGCGTGAAATAACATCAAATACTACTTTTCAACATATTATTCTACATTTCTTTTGTCTACAGCATAATACTCATATTTCAACACTAATATTTACTATTTCATTTAATTGTGACGGTTCTTTGGTGTGGTACTTATAATCCTATGATATATATTTTCTTCTGGTTTACTTTAAGTAGTATTTGCATTAACTTCTGTAATAGCCTATTGTTGAATCGGGCATGTCTAATACAGATCTGAATAAATCAGAGAAAAAATGATAACCTGTTAACACGTTTAGTGGCTTTAAACTAGTAGAAAGCGGACGTTACGTCATCTGTCATTCCTCTAAGCCTTGCTTATTTATTGGTGACACAGTTCCCGCCTTTTCGCTACAGCGCGTGCGCTTCTTGCAGATTTGCATGAAACATGAAACATTAGATAACTCCGAGATCTTTATTAATGGCGGAATATTTATTTGCTTATTTTGCAATAATAATAAACGAGTCGGTTGGAGAATGTCGTGCCCTGAAGTATTTTCAATTAGTTGTGACTTACTGCATAAGGTTGAAGGAATAAGTCGATGGGGATTTATTGTAGAATTACGCGAATTCTTCTCTAATTGTTTTGTAGGTGGTGTTAGTTGTACCAGCAAGGATTTAAAACAAGGTGGTACTACGTTATAAAACCGTGTTTATTCATAGAGGTCTTATTTCTGTGCCTGTGGTCTTATACCATGTTATTTTTGTCTTTTTTGGATGAACAGAGTCGAAAATATCACTATTCTGAGCTATTGTAACCTTCCGAAGGTACGGTTTAACGTTAAATTTGTTTTGTTTTTATATTTTAAATACATATTTTAATCTCTACTTATAATCAATTAAGTATATGTAAGTAAATGTGATGACAATATTGACTTGATTTTTAAGTACCGTCAGCAACAGTTCTCCATTCTTACCTATGTATAACAAGGTCGTTGGTCAAGTCCATCGGTGGCTGATAGAATTCACTGATAATTTGGTGTAGTGCGTAAGTGAATTAGAAAGTTTGGCTTGTTGGCATAAAGTGATGATAACATCTTTTACGGTTGTGCTCCTAGGGCAAGAGGTCTGAGATCGGCCATTATTTTTGTTCGAAGGCGTGTTACTGCCCCAGAGTACGACGTAAGTTTATATGATTTTAGTATGACTTTGTAAAACAGCTTTTGTTCTCCAATGATAGTTGGGATTTTCTGCCAAGTAGCCATTTATTTGTTTTTGAATTATAGTGAGTTGAGTTTTTTGGCGTTAATGTGTTGCTTTCAGGTGAGCTTTCGATCCAAATGCAAACCCAAAGAAATTTAACAAACAACTTCTAACAAGAATAGAGGCATTGTTTAGACTAACTTGTGGACAAGTGCGTCTTCTTGTTATAAATGTGATTTGAGCTAATTTTTCGTTACTGACTTTAATTTTATATTTTTTCAACCAATTCTCCAATGTAAGCAAGTAATTTTGGAGACTTTTCAAAAGCTATGTCTTGGTCTGTGGTTTGAAAACTAAAAACAACTATGATCAACGGCAAAAACGCCCATGCTGTGTGGTCATCTATTAATAAGGTATGTCAGCAGTAAAGATTAGGTACAGTTAAGGAAACGATAACACTTCCCTGAGGAACTCCGAATTGGAATGAGTGATATGTTGACAAATCATTATTCGATGGATCTTGGAACGAAACGTTCGTTATATTATATATATTTTATATATATATTTTATATTATAATATATATTTTTATATATATTTATTAAGAGTAATTCTCATGTCATAAAAAACAAACTTCGAGATAAATTAATCTATATCAGACAAATAGCAGTAAATAATGTGTACAACGAACAAACAATAAAGGAAAATTTTACAACCAAACCTCATAAAGCGTTGAACTTAGTATTTTCCACCTAACCAAAGAAAAAATCTAGTACCTTCCACTTGATTACATCTAAGGCAAGGATTTTTTATCAACATTAATAGCAAAACATATACAAAATGAAAGGCCGGACTTTTCAGAACAAACAGCAACTTAGACAAATTTATTAAATAACAACCAGAGCCGAAGAAAAAAAATACTTCACAGGCGCGTGTTGTTACAAACTTAAATGTGGCGGAGCTGCCAAAAACTTTACATCGGTTCACTAATCTGGGGGAATTTTTTAATAAAACGTTTATGCAGTACACAAAAAGACTTTCATAATAGAAAAACTTTTTCTACGTACGGCACTTCAACTTCTTAGACATAATCATTCTTTTATTGACAAATTTCAAAGTCTTCACATTCAAAATAAAAAAACAAAAAAGGGCTAAGCTTATCATTATATAGAATCTATGCAAATTAACAATCTAAAAGAGACATATTTAATTTGAATAATCAACGTGAGAAAACTATTATCCCCTACTCAAATTATGCAGTCGAAGAAGTATAAAAATGTTAAACTCTCATAAAAAGTAATATTAGCAAAAAATACTGAAAGGGATTAAGATTAATCAGAAGTGGAGAAAAACTCCTTGAGCAAAAAAGTTTCAAATTTAGTAGGGCAAAAACAGAATATGTAAAATGGTTTAAAATGGAAAACATACTAGTATTACTGAGCAATGAGATCAAGATTTTTGCAGCAGAGTTAGAGTGTGGATTTTAACGTTAAGGAGGGGGCGTGGTGTGTTAAATTATAGAAAAAACTGAAAGGGAAAGTTTTATAAAGCTGTCCTGTTGCGATAATGCTGAACCAGCACGAACTATGATGCAAAGCACTGTACGCTGGGTAACTAATAATAAAAAACAAAGAGTGCATGTAGCGAAAATGGAAGTATCCGACAGGGCAGAATAGAAGAACATTGTTAAGCAGGCCAAGACTCACAAGGGTTGTACCGCCATTGAGAAGTGCATGTGACGAAAAGGAGAATACTTAGTGGAGTGGGAAGACTAGCAGTTGGCCCTTTTGATGCTAAAATAAGAATATAGGTTAAGATGATTAGGGCATTCTTCAATGATACTCATTCATATAAAGATCTGCTGATCGGAAGGATTATAAGAGGAAGATACAAAGAAGCCATAGTAGGAGACGCTTAGGCAGGGCATGTCTGTGAAAGGCATAGATATTGGTATGGTCATAGATAGAAACTATGTAGAAAGTAAACTATTAGTTCTATATAGTAAAAATATAGTTACGGAAGCCGAACCTAGTGATCGACAAAGACAAAGATAATTATGATAATGCTAATCGATCGAAACAATTAGGTGCTATAACAGGGTGGTCAATCCTTTCTGCTGAATGAAGATGACTGAGTATATGCTATGCTTTGACCTTCGGATTTTATACTGTTTTAACTTGTAGATCTACATTTGGATCTTATTTATATGGAATCTTCGAAATGTGGTGGGAATCAAATTGTGATGGAGGAGGTAATTTACAATGAACACGTGAGATAATTTTCTTTGCAGGAATTCAAATCTATCACGTTTGTTAATCACCACAGTATTAATAAAGAACTTTATTATAAAATATATGTAGATACATATTGTTTGAGTTGAAAAAATGTAAATTGCACATCAATGTCAATTAAATTGCAAACCAGGCGTCATCATTTGCCCTTCAAAGTAAATGCCATAAAATATTGTTATTGGAACATCACGATTTTGACTAGATATGCAGAAATAACCAAATAAAGAAATCCACAGTCCCGTGGGTGTTCAACGAGATATAGAAATTGCGATTTGAATTGTAGGAGTGATATGAATAGTAAATTAATTCTGGAAATTCATTTGTTGTTTATTAATTTTTAAATTGACACCTGTGGTGAATACGGGTTATTTTTTTTTTAAATTTTTATTATGGTGCTCAACGTTGATCATCGAAGAAAAATACGAACATGAATAATTATACGTATTCAAACAACATTGTAATACTTTCCAACTGTGGTTTGAAACTTATACCAAAATGGAAGGTACAAATAAGCTCTGTATATGACGTAAAATATAAAATCAATAAAATTCACTGATTTGTAATCTAAAACATACAATCCAAGGCAAAAGGCACATGCCAAGAAATGCTGAACAGAACAGCTAACAATAGAAAACTTCGGTTAGCAAGTTTTTGAAACTACTTTCTTGTGGGCTGGTCTATTTAAAATATTATATCTAGGTAGAAGATTCAGATACTATTTTATTGGTTATAATGACAATCATATTTTTATAGCTAGTGTTTGACGTTTCGATTTTCACTCCGGAAATCGTTCTCAAAAAAAAAAATAATTACTAAAAATTCTGAGTAAATATGTAACCAAAAAATTATTTGATATCAGGTTCACCTAATCATCCAAACAATCTAAAAAGTACAAGAATTATCGTATATAATATCATGAGGAGATAAAAATAAATGTCGTTTGACGGCCAATATTTTCCATTGGTATGAAAGTTTTTTGCACTGGGCAATTTATCGCGAATTAAATTCTTGGCAGTTTGCATATATAAGTCCAAATAATTTTCAGTGAACGATATCAAATTATTAATATTCTCATTTTCAATAAGCATGTTAATTTATTTCTTCTTCTTCATTCTAGGTATGTCAGGCTTTAACGCTCGTTTCTTCTTCATATGATCATCCTAAAATTTTGCGTTGTAATTTTCCTTGCTTTTTTTGTTTTTAACATTTGTTTGTCTTTGTTTTTTATTCTGTTTTTTACTCTTTGTTTTAATTTTTGTTTTTTTTATTTTTTACAATTTTTTTTTGTTTTTTTATGGTCTATTTCCTTTTTTTGTTACTTTTCTTTTTTTTCTTTTTACTTTTTTTTTACTGTTGTTTTTTTTCTTTTTTTAAATTGTCGCACCATCCTTTTTCTTTGATTTGAACCAAATACTTCTACGTCCGTTTGAGTGTAACTTATTTGTGCTATTCGCTACCTATTTCTATCCTCTGCCATTCTATGTTGTGGTCATTCCTCTCCTGTTTTAGTTTTGTCAGCTCATTATGTTTCTATATTCGCATGTCTCTTATTATGTTTTCGCTTCTCTCCCTATCAACAGACTTTTCCCTCGATATTTCGACGGAGTTATTTTCATCTCTTGTTGGTTTATAATAGTCGTCTCTTTTTAGAGGTGTCAGGTCGTGTGTCCGCGGGATAAGTTAAGTAAAGGTCTAATCCTGCTTTAAACATGCTTGATGTTGTCATCTTGTTCTTAGATGTTTGTTCGTTCAGATTTGTGTGTCATTAAGAATCACCGTCACTTTACTTGTTTTATTAAGCTTTGGTGAGTACTTCTTTTTCAAACAATCTCCGTAAACTGTTATATATTCCCATATATCATAAACCTTGCTTCCATGCATTATTATTTTCCTTTTTGTACTAATCACAGTATTCATTTGTGTTCTTCTTACCGACTACTTGTGTATTTCAAGTCTTTAGGTTGTGCTCGGTATTCTGGGCTATTTGATGTTTTGTACTTCGATGTAGGCCTCTCGTTTCTCTTTACATTATCACTTTCATTTAATTTTTCATGAACCAATGGTTTATTGTTGTTATTTTTTTTGTGCAGTGTGACTTGCGCGTTTTCCGAAGCTTCTGGGTGCTGATGCTTCAATGTTGTTTTAATTTTTACTCTCAACTCGCGTTTTACTATCTTCGATGTCGGTCTATTTGTTTCAGCTGATCTTCTGTGCTAGCCTCCTTTAGTACATTTCTCTTGTCGAGTCGTTCACAGTGATTCTATATTGAATTTTCCTGGGTGATTGCGCCTGTAGAAAGTTTTGTTTTGGTTGTATTTTTATTTATTATCCTTGTCTAGTGCATCGTTTAGTGTTGACTCCTGCGTATGTGAGTTTAAAGTCGAAATTATCTAGAGTTTGCTTTTAGATGGATTTTCTATAAGTGACCCATAAAATTACAATGATAGATGCTATACCCCTTGCAGTTTTCAAATGTATATTTATACTGGAGCTTATGGTTGAAAAATATATTATTGATTCTCAGTTTGTTAAAATTACAGAGATTAGCCATGGATTCTAGATTGACATGATTTTTATTAAATCTTTGATTTGTAAACTAAAACATACAATCCAAGGTAAGACAGGGCCAAAGCAAATATAGTAGGTAGAACACTTTTTAACAAAAAATACATATAAATAAAACAGCTAACAATAGAAAACTTCGTTTAGCATGTTTTTAAAACTACTTTTAACCAAAGTTTTTTGATATAAGGTTCACCTATACATCCAAATACCTAATTTCCAAATACTAATCCAAATACCTTTTTATATTGATTGAGGAATATACAAGAAGCGTACAGGAAGAAAAAATAGAAAAAAGCAATTGATGAAAACAAAAAACATGAAGTTGTTAAAAACCACAGCTTGGAACCATACAAATTATGGTATAAAGAAACAAAGAAGGTACAGGAGAAATAATAGGGAAGTATTCATACAGTAAACAAGAATATAAAATACTTACAATTACAAACAGAAACCACCCTCCAAGAAATCCTTAAGCATCTACAATAAAATAAAACGCTTAATTCGACCTTATACAACCAGAAACCAGTAATAACGAGATAAGAAGAGCACTCAAAGATATGAAGAATAATATAACAATCGTTACGGGAAAAGACGGGACTGTAGAAAGGTAAAACAGGTGGGAAAAACCCAGAGACGTTTTTTTGCTACTACTTATTTGAATTAAAAATCACTAATTACAAAACAAATACCTCCAAAGGTTGTAACGAGAGCAATAATACTGTTACTATTTTAAGAAAGGAGATAAAATAGGATCTAAAGAATACAGACCATATACTTTACTAATTTGAGTTGTACAACCTATTACCAATATTATTAACAAATAGATTAAACAAACTGAATTAGCATGGATACAATGCAGAGAAAAAGCGGATTTTAGAATGAGGGGCCGGGGCTTAGTACAAGTGGCACACTTTTAACGCCCATGAAGATTTTAATCGAAAAAACTAACGAATATCAATCCCGCTTATACTGGGCCATATATTGCTTCTAGAGGCCATTTGATTGTGTGGAAACACTGGGCAGTAAGGAATTCATACAAAAACAGAAGAATAAGACTACGATTATACTGACTTATTTACAAATAATATTCAACGAGGCAATACAAACAATTATTAAGCTAATGAAACAATCGGAGCCTATTAAAAATAAACCGAACGAGTAAGACAAGGACGATACCCATCTACGCCCAGCTATTTCAAACCAAGCGCTAGAAGATGTTTTCACAAAGACTACACTTGGATTGACTTGGGATATTATATCATAAAGGGCAAAATCTGAATAAGTACGATCATGGCTGATGATATTGTTTTATTAACAGAAACAAGTTGAAGAATTACCAAAGAATGATGGAAGAACTAGATAGAGAATCGTCAAAAATTGGAACCTCAAGATAATTTACAGTAAAACAAAACAAACCATGACTAATCAACCAGAAGAACTTATAAGTCAGTGCATAAACAAGAATAGAACAAAAGTAAAAGAGTATTTATATCTGAGGCCAAATAACTCAATTAAATCAAAAGAAAATCAGGACCGAAGAAATAAAGAGAAGAATAAAGATTTGGCGGCTGGGCATCGGGGACCAATAAAATGTCATATATCTAAAAGAATTCAAAATACCCCAATACCTAAAAACGAGATGTCAACAATCAACTGCTATACTTCCTGTCCTCACATACCGGCTCTCAGACATGGACGATTACAAGGGAAAATATGGAAAAAATAGCAAAGACTATAAGAAATCCATGGAAATACAAATGCTTAAACAATATAAAACTATCGAAGAAAAGAAACGAATGGTATCCATAATAAAACAAAAGTGACATATGTCTCAACCTAAGCAGCAAAGATTAAATGGATGTTCGCCCGGATACACCCTAAGGGCAGAAAGATGCAAAGCAGGCACTAAGACAATTAAATTATGGAGACCATGGATCACAAACGAAAAAGGATAAGGCCACAAATGCGTATGGTACAGATGACATGAAGAAAACACGCCGGGTCAAAATGGATGCAAATTGCCCAAGTAATTTTTTTCTTTATGGACTTTGTTAATTATTAATAATTTAGTAAATAATAATTTAGAGAGGCTTGGGAAGCAAGGAGCGAGGAGACCTATTTCCAGGATGGATGTTTTGGGCCTGATAAGAGAGATAGTAGATATCCAAATACCCTTAATTCATAATCACCCAAACATCTAAAAAGTAAGAGAATTAACGTATATAACTATATAACGAGAGAAAATTTTGTCGAATATTTTCGACTGGTTACTGTAAGTTTTTAAACTATCACTACTATTTATACTACTATTTTAAACTAAATATATAAACTTATATATATATATATATATATATATATATATATATTTGTGCGGGAACGATGGTAGAATGAACTGGAACTCAATCAATGTGGAGCAAACTGGGAATCAACAATCCAATGTGACCACAGACTTACTACAAACTCAATAAAGCTGTTTCATGGAGATGTATAGATGATACTAAAGTGCATAGAATCTGAAACAGTTATCATATTTTCTGATTGCAAGGAACTAGTTCTTTAAAACGTATGGTACTCTCCATTCCATAGACCTGTATGTGTAAGCTCACGGGTACTTGAATTGTATTAAACAAAATGGAGGATTTTTGTGAATGTACTAATACATCTTATTTTTGAAAACTCTTCTTAAATGTACTCTTTCTGAAAATATATATCGCTTTGGATGACCATATCTATATTAGCTTGTTATATTTCCTTAGTGAATATATTATGGACTTGTGTTAAATACCATAAAATAGGTTGACTTTCCTATACATTTTTATTGTTCTACTTCTCAACGGAAGATTCTCAGGGCAATATTATTTGTTTTATAAAATTATTTTTTCACAGATTTGTGGGCTATTAAAGCTATTTAATGACAAAGATACTAACGACCAGAAAAACTAATTTTATTAAAAAAAATAATCCATCAGGTATAAATCTAACAGGTGATAATAAAAGGGTTTAAAAAAAAAGGTAACGATTTATACTAAAAATTATTAAAATCCAGCCAAAGATGTGTTTGGGAAATGGTGTACCGGTATATCTATATCTTACATTTTTTATTCTTTTTAACTAATACATATTATTGAAGGTCTCGAACTTGTTGTATCCATTACACGTTGCATTTTTGTGGTTGTTTATAAAAAACCTGTTGACTAATTGGTTGCCTACATGACACAAGTAAAACATGTCTACATTTTCTAAAATTATGTACCTGGTTAGTGAAGCAACGAATGAGAAAACAATTCCATAATCCTCTTAATGCAGCTGGGTCAAAACAGAATCTTCAGTATTTATAAAATATATTGAAGAACATGGTAGATACACAGATCCCTCCGTTATTAAACACAAAGGAAAGACAAACATTCGAATTACCTGAATAGTTTTAGATTGGTCTAAATTTCGCGACATGAATTTTACAATACAGGTAATATGGTTTTCAAATCATCCTGAAAAGGAAAGCCTAGTTTTAATACAAACGAAACGTGCTTCTATGAAGGGTTAGTTTCTGACCTTTAATCTTACTTTTAATTAAGTTAAACGTTAGTTTGCCAATCTGGTACTGTTAAAACCTGACATTAGTATAGTGCTTTATTTTAATGATAATTATTTTATTGACTATTTGATTAAAGAAGGTTTACTTACTGGAATAGAGTTAAAGCGATATATTCGTATCCAATAAATATTTGACCGAAAGAGCAAAAGTAAAAATATCCCTTATCAAATCGAGTTGGGCGCAAGTCAAGGATAGTTGGTAAGGAAGCCAATCCACTGGCACGTACGTTAATATAAATGGTCGCAGGGGTAGAAGTAGTCTTATGAAATTACTCTGCCGTAGAAGATTACCGGATCAGCAATACTTTAGAAAGTACATACAATCTACGAAAAACATACCCTGGAAGGATGATATACATAGTGATCACAATCCAGTTATAATGGATTTTAGATTAAAAAGATTCTCAAAGTCAAGAAGAAAAACAGTGACAAGGTAAATATAGACATCAAAATATGAAGAACACTGAAAGAAAAAAGAAATAAGTCATTAAGCTTGAGGAAGAAATAAAAAACGATCGAAAAAACTTGGTTTACAGGGAAGACATTGCAGTAAAATGGATGCCCTTAAAACAAAAATATCCAAAAGATACAAGAAGAAGACATCGGGTTCATAAAACACAACAATACATGAGATGGATAACGCAAGGAGATCGGACCTCATGGAGTAAGACGACATTCTAAAACAAGTACAATAGAATACAAGCGTATCAATAAAATCATTTGAAAAATTGCAGGGAGGCGAAAAGAAAACTGGATGTCCAAAAGCCTAGAGGAAATCAGAAACAACTTCAAGAAAAATATCGGACACCTTTAATATTAATAAAAAAGTAAAAGTACAAACTCTTTTTTGACGACGATAGGACCTTATTTTCCACCATCCACAGATTAATCAAGTAAACGAAAAAAGAAAGGCCCAAGAAATAACCAAAGAAGAAGAGTGAGATTCACTCAGTAAAATCTCAGAAAGATGGGACAAAGCCACTTGGCTGAAGACAATTATCAATGTCGAAATACCTAAAACTAATTGCCAAATAACGAAGTTAGAAGCATAGACTTAATAACTGCACTATTGAATTATGATATATGACACAGGTTAAAAATACCAACAAACTGGCTAAATCAACTTTCATAGCATTAGCCAACCAAAATCGAATATTAGATTGATGTCTCATGTCCTTAAGAACTATTTTCTCGAAATTATCCAATACACGATTTTACAAGAGTGCGAGTTCTGCATGAGTGTCACTCAATTCGGATTTCGAATACGGATGATTGGGAAACGAGAGGCTTTTTATGCTATCTAAAATGTGTTAAACGCAAACGATTTGACAGAGCACATAAATGTCGATTGTATATGCATGTTTTATTTGACTATCGAAAAAGATTGACTGCCGTAATCGATCAAAAGAATGATCGAAATTCTGAGAATACCTGGATAGTTGACGAACAAGACTTGGAATTTTCTTGAACTATAATGGCACCAACCCGCAAACAAACTAAAATAGAGGCACTCACAACTTCCGAAAGATATACTAATCCGACGAGCGAGTGAGACAGAGGTTTTTTGCGTTGTATCACCGCTACTGTTTAATTGGTACTGGGGAGTTTATATTCAGAGAAAGCAATTAGACAAGGTCCAAGGCGGGAATTAAGATTAACGGAATCAGCATAGACAAACATCAGATATGCTGATTGATACCGTTCTTAATAGGCAAGAAACGAATAAGAACTACAAAATATTTAAATGTAGTAGTTTCACCACAGTGAAATGTTCGGTTTACATCTAAACATTTCCAACACTAAACCTTTTAGTATGTTGACAGGACACCAATAAACGTATATGTGTATGCCAAAGGTGTTCTAAAATAATAGAACAGGTAATTCCATAAAATGTTTGGAAGTAAATATCAATAGTCAGTGTTATTCCAATAAAAAAAGAACTTCCTATAAAGAATCGAACATGCCTGGAAAATATTTTTGAACATGAAAAACATTTTTAACTAGATAGACCTTAGTTCTGCTCAGCTTAAAATCTGAATGATCAGGATGTTACCGTTTTTTCTTTTTGTACTATAATGGCTGTGGAAAGTTGCGGACACTGGACCAATATCAGACCGAATGTACTGTTGAGAATTCATGGGGGTAAAAGAGATTCTTATTAATTGTTTGAGGTACTTTGTTGCATGTGTAAACAAAAAGAATTACTAAGAAGAATCAAAGAGATGTAATTGCAATACTTGGGTCATATGCTGTGAGGCGAAAGATATGAACATACTTCAAGTTATATTGGAAGAAAAAGTTCAGGGCAAAAGATCAGTAGAAAGACGCCAGAACTCGTGGTGAAAGTCCTGAGGCGATGTTTGACCGCTCATCCGCAGAATTCTGTTCGACGCTGCCAGATTGCAAAACTACAATTGCCCGTATGAATCGCACTTCGAAATGGAGACCATGAGAAGAAGAAGATCGGACTTGAGTTCGGTCAGGATCACAGTTACTATGCATCACTGTTTCTACAGTGAGACCTTCGCCAATCCCTAGTCAGGCAATAGTTGATAAGGTTTGCCTGACAGGAACATCATCTATTTATTGTCAGTCAGCAGCTCGAAGCATGTAAACCAGAAGTTAGTTTTTAAGTTTTGAAATACGGCAAGATCTTGCTGCAGGTAGCTACGGCTCCTTGACCCAATTAGGTCAACTTCTCAATCATGGACACCGGGAAACACAGGGTATAGAGGGTAACAAGCTAAACGATGTCCGTGTATGTGTAGCAAGAATGGCTTATAAAAAAGTGGCCCTTAGTATGCAACTATGTTTGGAGTGCTGTTCAGTTGGAATAGGCTCAAAGAGCGTTTCTAGCGGAAAGTTCCAGAACTCCTGGACTAGTGGTGAAAGGTATGCGACAAGATGGTTCGTGGCGACTCCTACTTAATCATAGGCGATGCTCTTCTGTTTTACTGACCGCCATCTGGTCGTTGAAAGAATAAGAATAGTCTTCTTCGAAAAAACAGACCGGTTTCCTACAGCAGTATACGCCTATGGATCATTAATTCACTCCGCCAAAAAAAAGTATCGCATAATTAGAAACTGCAAATTTTGATATTTAAAAATAATTTAAAAAACATGGGATTTGGTTACCTGTTGTTTTTTTTTTGTTTTTTAAGTACGTAACAAATTTTTAAAAGAAAAAAATGTGGACTGTTTTATAAATTAGAAATAACGCGCACAAACAGCTTGAATAAAAAAAAATCAAAATAAAAGTAATGATAATTTAAGAAGATGTTTTTGTCTCCTTTAACCTCTGATAACTCTAGAACATACGTTGTGATATACTTCCAATTAATCTTAGATAATCTTGATCGATATTTCCTATATTCTATGGTTAAACTCACCGTTGCAGGTCCTGAAGATTAGCCTTGCAATACATTACCAGATCTCACCCCTTCTGTAAAGATGGTCCAAACACATGGTTCTATTGGATTTAAGTCCGGGC